>CAJQZM010032337.1:0-10144 GCA_907164665.1 Colias nastes | reverse complement strand
TTAAACGATTTCAAGACCTGGGAATACTAGTGAATGGATGCGGGATGCAGAATTTTTAAATATGAATAAAATAATGGTTCACTTAGTTGATCTCATTATTTAAACTAAGAATATTTTTTATTGATCTGTTTTGTTTAAGTATAATATTTAAAATACAAGTTGATTTGTGTTACATATTAATACAAAGTCTTTTAAAAAATAATTTGTTGATTTACCATGATAATATTGTATTCATTACCAACCCCCTTGGTCTTGTTACTTTCGACCCACAACGTGTTACTTTCGACCTGCCTACGGGGTCGAAAGTAACAATTGACGATTTTTTTTTAAATTTCGTTAATTAATATAAAAAACAACATACTATAATAAATCGAGTTGCTAGTGTAAAGAATATGAACTGAATTTATATATGGATAAATAAATATAATGATAACAGTAACACCTAGTCAGAAATCAAGGTCAAAGTACAAAGTGTTACTTTTGTACCCGGTCTCCCCTACTTTTACTATATGTGATTTTGTTTGACATGTTTTAAGTGATTACTTTTTTACGAGCCTTCATGCTGAAATGGCTGGAGGAATATAGATGCAACTTTGAATGAAGATAGATTTAAGCCTAGATAATTCATACATCTTATCTCGGTTAATTGAAAAGTTTACAAGAAAATAACTGCCAGTAACACGCGGAACGCAGCTATTAGTTAATACAATTTTCAGCTAGTGAAACAAGAAATAAAGATTTTAGGTATTTTTAATATTTCAAATATATTAGACTTATTAGGTTAGGTTACCGGAGCGCCTAATAGTAAGTTTGTAATTAATTATATTACTTAAATTATTTATTTCCCTTGTCTTTGAATCATGAGAATTTTACCCCCGAATGTAACCTCCCAGTTGTCTCGAAAATGTAGACATATCGGATATGACCTCTATTTTCGATAGTCCAAGAAAGTTTGCTCTGAATAAGCGAATCCGTCGGCTCGTTGTAGAAAAGAAAAAGATACAAAAAAGAACCAAATTATTAATCCTTAATACTTAACAAAATTAAAGGTTAAAAAAAAGATAAGATGAAAACTATTGTAAAAATATTGAAGAAGAAATTTTTTTATCAGAACGACAATTTATGGAGCTGAACGAATTCATAACAAGAAAAAGTCTAAAAAATCTTTCTGAGCAAAATATTCCCCATCACTCAGGAAATTTTCGTTAACACTAAACTTTTATTCCTGTGCAGCTTATAAGTACGTAAGGCGGGTATATCATACAGCCTTACAACACCCGAGAGTTTTTGGAAAATGGTACGAGAACACTTCTATTTCCCCAGGATTTACAAATCAAGCTTTTGAGATTTTAAAAAATAAAAGCCAACTATCGGAAAAAGATTATTATGTACTCTCGTGGCCGATGAAATGGCCTTGAGACACCCGTATGGACAGGCAAACGACAGACGGACTTGTAGATTTTGGTTGTGGTTCTTCTAGCATTACCATTGCCACACAAGTTTATGTATTTGTATTAGTGTGTCTTAACGAGAGTTGGAAAATCCCTGTGGGGTATTTTTTTGTTAATAGTTTGACAGGTGAATCCAAGGCTGAATTGCTTAGGATATGTTTGGTCAAATGTTTTGATTCAGGAGTAGATGTCGTTGCCACAGAACTATATGGTCGTTGCCTTGACTTTCGATGGTTGTGCGACAAATATAGCTGCCGCTAATCTTCTGGGTTGTAACTTAACCCTTAATAAGCCATGGGGATATTATTTACCCACCTCGGCATTGCCCACAAATTAATTATTATTTTTTGTATTTTTAAAGATACGGTAAAATTTAAGGAACGCACCTTAAGATAGATAGTTCTTTTAATTTTTTTCTAGCAACACTTCTTTCTAAACGTCAACTGTCAATGTCAGTAGTCAATCGAAGTAAAAAGTTCATTAAAACGACCGTTTTTTCCCGAAATTCAAGATAGTTTTTAGACCTACGCCCAGAAAAATTCCTGTAAATATGCAATTGTTTTTAATTCGTAAAGAAGAACGTGTTATTTATCAAATATTAACAAAATAACGTACGAAAGCTGTTACTTTGGGTTATTTTTTCTAATTCAAAAATGGTGGGAAATTAATACCCTGTAGCCGTGCATGAAATCTTCAAGTGGGAATATATTTCCCTTTATCCCGTAAGCATACCAAGTACTTAGTTATAAAAAGTAAAAAGTTGAGTAAAGTAAAAAGTAATTTAAAAATTCATACATATATTCAATAAATAATAAATTTAATGATGCATTTTTATTTTTTGTCCCTGTGTTAAAATCGACGAGTAAAGCCGCGGGCAAAAGCTAGTCAAGTGGGAGATTATTTCCCACATGTATGTTCATGGATATAGGGAAATAATTTCCCACAAAACATAACTTTTAATGGTTATAGGGAAATAATATCCCACCGCCAAAAAAACCTATAAGCTACCCAATATTTTACTTTTTAATACTCAAGTGTTTAATCTCGATATAACCCCGGCCCGTACTGATGTATTAAAATAAACTTGTTTGAAGTCATGGCCGATTAAGGGTTAAATAATGCAATGATCTTGAAAACATCATTTAAACACTCGTCTTGTAATAAAGAAATTGCTGTACTTTTGGATCTATATGATAAAATTGGTACGCAATACATTTGAAGCAAAGAGGGTAATATTTAACAATGGGGAATAATAAAACGAGCGACTGAAAATAAAGTGAGCGACTGATTATGAGATACTGATTTAATAACTTGAGCGGTATGAATTTGAGTAATCGACAAATAAACTAAACAAGCAACGAATATTAGTTGATAATAAAATACAGATTGAGCGTACTAAAGGAGGATTGTGATTAATCCATTTGATATATTAGAATTCTAACTGTGTGATTACATTACTATATGAGCGACTAAATTACTAGTTGAGCGAATAGATTACTAAGTGAGCGACTAAATTACGCTCATCTAGAGCGACTAAAAACACTAGAATAAATTGTTCAAATAGTTATTTGATAAAACTTTCAAAAACAAATTGAACTGATAGTACCTACTCTGTCCATTATAGTATTTTTCAAAGTGATTTTTCTATTCGAAATACCTCGATTAAGATAAAATGCCACTCAGTATAAATAAATCATATGCCAAATAATGAATATAATACAAGTTGTGATGCAACGAATACTACTTTTACGAATACGAATACGAATACGAATATGAAACCTACTATTCGGCGAATACGAATACGAATATCTCGCCTTGGTAATAAAAGACTTATTTATTTAATGAATGGTTGCTCTTATAATAATTAAAATTTACAATAGGCAAATTTTTATTTAAAAAACATAAAATTCGTAGATTTTCTGGATATTGGCGATTTTTTTTTCAGTCTGGATGTTTCCAGCCGTTGAAAAAAGTCTTTCCGAAGCGACTGTACATGGCTTCAGTGAAAAATATTTTTGGGCGAGTTTTTTCTGACTTGGAAAATGGACATCTTCTCGCCAAAAGGCCAGTGGATCAGCAGTCTCTGCACACGTCATATTTGTACGCGCGATTTTTAAATCTGTAGTAAATAGAGTTGCGTACAAAAATATTCGTTTTTAAATATTCGTATATTCGCCGAATACGAATATTCGGTAAATGTCTACTATTCGGCGAATACGAATATTCGTATTCGTATTCGTTGCATCACTAAATACAAGATGTAATTTTGTCACTCAATCAATTAATATTAGGTCGCTCAAATATTATGAAGCTGCTCATTTTGTATTTTATGTAACGCAAATTAATGTTTGTTAGTTGCTGATCTATTAATTTTTCATCGCTCGCAGTCAGTCGCTCACTTAGTAATTCTGTTACCCCAACTAATTATTTTTGATAACTAAAACTTTAATTTACAGTCACTCGTTTAAATACTACCCTTTAACAATCAAGATAAGCTAATACAGTGGCAGCTTTTAATTAACCTAAACAAACTTCTGATGAATCAGGATCTCAATTTTGAAAATAAACTATCCGAGCGACACATATATTTCCGGAATGAAATTATGAAAGTAAAACTTGTGAGCAAAAGTGTCGCTAGTGCTTTACTTCTATATGACGAGTTGCTTACATCCTCCAAATTCAACGACACTGGAGCTATGCACTGAGCTATGGTTGAGTTTTTATATAACTTCAACACGTTATTTGACATTTTTAACTCGCGTGCTAAAGACATGTTCGGTTTCAAAAAACCTATATGCAAACAAAATTACACCGAGCTGATGACTTTCTTAGGAGAAGTGAAGAACTACATTTTATCCTTGCGTATATACCTACATATAATAAAACAAAAAGAGTCGTAAGGAGACGTATGACTACAAATGCGAAACGGGTTTTCTAGGATTTCTGATATGTATTGAAAGCCCTATGCATTTTTACTCAACACTCCTTGTAAGTAATACTATACAATATATAGCTACCTATCGTCTCAGCCAAGACCATGTCGAAATATTTTTCAATATATATGTCGTGGCCATATCGTAGATTTGCTCATTTCATGATATGATCGATCATTTCACGAAATGGTCGCATTTCATGAAATGGCCAACATAGTTTGATCAGATCGTTAAATCGTCAACGTTTCACGATTTGGCCATCCACATTTGGCCAGATCGTATAAAATATAAAGAGTCCATAAAATATTAAAATTCAGAATATTCTAAAAACTTGTTTAATGTCATTTAAGTTAGTGCCGCGGCAGCGGCCGGCGAATGCTAGAAGCGAATCGTTTTTGCAATAAAAAACAGTTAGGTTAGGTTAGGTTAGACTTTGATAAACAACGCACGAGCCGAGCGAGCAAAGCGAGCGTGCCGCGGCAGCGGCCGGCGAGTGCCAGAAGCGGATCGCTTTTTAAAAAACAAACAATTATAATACTATAGTAGGATATATAAATATTATATCCTAAAAGAAAAAATGCGTCTTAAATTATTTTATTTAAGACGCATTTTTTCTTCAATACATATAAGATATCCACATTTTCCATAACTTACTCGAACCGTCGTAAATTCTTTGCTATGACTTTCTTCATATTGTTATTAAACGAATTATGAACTTTTTAACTGCGAATAATTAAATTTTCGCCAGCGGCCGCCATCTTATCACATAAACACAGAGCTTGCAGCGCCTCTACCAATGATTAATGTAACTATTTTACGATATGATCAAATAAGATCATTTCATGAAAAAACCGCGCGTTTAGTTGGCCATATCGTGAAACGATTTCTTATCATTGATCTGCTCAAGCCACATCATGATGTAGCCAAACTAAATTGGCCATTTCACGAAATGCGACCATTTCGTGAAATGGCCAATCATATCATGAAATGAGCAAATTTACGATATGGCCACGACATAATATATAAAATATGAATGCGAATAGCGGTAGTTTTTAGTCGAGAATGCGGGAAATTTTATTTAGGTACATCATATCCATCATGGAGTTCACATGAATAATTAAATCGCGAGCGAAAACGACTACGACGTTTTTTTATAAAAGTAACAAAAAAATGTATAATGCTTATTAAAATAATCTAATAATGATCATGAACTTTTATTGCACTACCTATACAAATAATCACATTCACGATCGAAAAATCCAACAGCACTACCCCGAAGTTACCCATTGTAGGAGAGCCCGTGTTAGATCGTCCTTCACCGATCTGATAACCAAATGAGACGTATTTTTTATTAAATATTTTTTATAAACAAATATGCCTATAATTGCTTGCCTATGGAAAAGTGGTCATGGCTATTTTTAATTAAATTAACTTTTATCGATTTTTTTTCATCACCTTCATACTTTTGATAACCAAATGAAATTTATTTGACTGATAGTTTTTGATACACAGAATATGCCTATATAAGTATGCTTTTTTTTATTTTTTTTCACCTATTTTGACTTACCTGTTTACACCTGCTTCCCAGGTAGTTATACACTGAAATGAGTAGGCAAGCATACCTAGGCTATGATATTATATAAAAAAGCTTTAGATACGTTACTCGCTCTCTATTTTGGCAAGAAAAAACTCAGCTCAGTGCCCGAGTTTCACTTAGTCACGCACCATTCAGCGTCGTGGCTGGACGTTCTTTTAATTAACGCGTATTGTAGTAAAAGTGTCCAACAAAATGCCTTCGTGTGTTTTTAGACGTTGCAGGAATTATACTGTAACTGTTAGGGAAAATAATAAAGTTTCATTTCATACGTAAGTACTGTGAATTGATTTATTCTAACCGAAAAATGTTACTTTTTATATTTTAATCGGCAGTTGTTATTACGAAGTACATGAGTGAGACATGTATTATGTCTCGTGCGTGAGAGTGAAAGAGAGAACAACTGTATTGGTGATAATGGCGATGGCGGCGAACTGCTACTCGGAATTGCCACTGCTAGGGGAAGTTGAGGAAAATGGAACTAGTCTTTATTCACCCTCACAAAATTATATAAAACCTGAAATTGTTTTTAAATCATGTTACTAAATATTGATAGATTCGATCGACAACTCAAAAGTACTTGTAACAGTTTATTTTAATAAAAAAACATTTTTTAATTTGAATTACTTATCATTTAAAATGTGTATGAATATTAAAACACGTTTCAATTTAGATTTCCTAAAGATGGGTGTATGAAGGAAAAGTGGATAAAGATAATCAGGACTCAAAGGCGGGAGATTGATTGGATGCCAGCAAAACATTCAACAATCTGCTCGGAACATTTCAACGAAGGAGATATATATGAGACGAAAAAGAAATTACGTAGATTAAAAAAAACAGCAGTTCCTATAATTGAGGTAGGTAAAATAAAATGACTGAAAATATTTTTATTTGTTTTGATATTTTTATCGATTTAGCGATGTTTGTCGAATAATAAGCAAATTTCGATAATAAACAAAACAACATAGTTTGTTAATTATAGGATTTTTTCTTAGGTACAGACATTTTTATTAATAGCTAAAATAATATATAATCTAATCGATTTGTTACTTTCGCCCAACCTCCTCTCGTAGCTACCTCGTACGCGCTCGCGGCTCGACCCATCGACGAAAATTAACAACGGTGTAACTCAGATTCTATCATGATTCTATATTCATCTCTTTCTAATAACAGATAAGGCGTATGTTGACATCCATGTTGTTTCCCTTTCTCGGAGCGATCGGACGGAGTATAGGGCCTTAAAGTGCGTTAGTAAGTAGGTATGTATTAATTACGCTGTTTTTTAGTGCAATGATGTTGGCGTATGCCGCGTCTTACGTCTACTAGTATAATAGAGTCATTGTACCTAGGCGTATTCTGTGTATCAAAAACTATCAGTCAAATAAATTTCATTTGGTTATCAAAAGTATGAAGCTGATGAAAAAAAAATCGATAAAAGTTAATTTAATTAAAAATAGCCATGACCACTTTTCGATAGGCAAGCAATTATAGGCATATTTATTTATAAAAAATATTTAATAATAAATACGTCTCATCTGGTTATCAGATCGGTGAAGGACGATCTAACACGGGCTCTTAGACCACCATAAAAAATTGGTTGTTTGTAAAGTAGGGTTACGATCGAGATGTTTACGTGATAACGTCTTATTGGTGGCAGCGCTCGAGATGAGACGGAAGATCGGTCCGTCTCTCTCTCGTTATACCTGCGATCGCGCTCGTGAGGTTTTGGTGTGACACAAGTTTCTGAACATGTCACCCGACTAAAACGATTTTAAAAACGTTATCACGTTAAAATGGCAATTTCATTTTCAAAATACTGGCAGCATACGTTGAAATTTTATACTCCTTCTTACATGTAAAATTATTATTTGTAAAAAATCGCCGCCCCGCTCGTTCCGCGCGCGCGTACCCCGACCACGACACACCGGCCGCGCGCAATATTTTTGTTTGGAATAGACTCAATAAGTCAATAGCCGCTTACGTATGGTAGTACTTACATAGTAACTCAATGAGCGTATCTTCCTCTTTTTGTTTTAATCAAAGGTCTATACGTAGTCAAAGCTCAATGATGTTCAATGCATTGAACATCATTGAGCTTTTATTACTATGCATTATTAGATAGTGAGTCTTGAGAAGACTACATAAAACAGCCATAACTCGTCTAGTATCTATTGAATTTTAATACACATAATATTCTGTTGTAACTAAGATATCTAAGTACTTATTTTGAACATGAATTATTTATATTTTTGTTTTGTTTATCTATACTTATAATAAATCTGTAGAGAGGCCAATTCTGTACATGAAATATATTAAAAAAAAAACTATGAAGGGGTGATAAGGGATCGCTACTGATGCCAAAAATGCAATCAGTAAAATTTTTGTCTGTCTGTCTGTCTGTCTGTCTGTCTGTCTGTCTGTATATTCGTTATAGAAACAAAAACTACACGACGGATTTTAACGAAATTTGGCACAATTATTCTTCATACTCCTGGGCAGGTTATAGTATACTTTTTATTACGCTACGATCAATATGAGCAGAGCAGTGAAGGGAAATATTGGGAAAACGGGAGAAGTTACTCCATTTTTAAGCTTCCGTCGCGTGTGCAGCCTTAATGGTTAAAGCTACATAGAAATCATGTACGACACAAATGTTCTTAAATTATTATTATTATATAAAAACAAATTCCTAGACAGCATATGTCTATCTTTTAAAATTGACTCACAATAACACGTGAAACTTCAATAGCTTAGCAATTCGGAGCTTTCTGATTATATTTGTTTACTCTTACGTTTACAACACTCTCACTCATCCCTAATTAAAAAAAGTTAACATTATTACCTATTCAATAAAAAAGAATCATGTAAATCGGTGTAGAAACACCAAAGTTATACATGAAATACGCTATAAGTCATCGCGCGTGAATACAGAATCATGCCATAAGGATTATTTTTGTGTATTAGTTGCCGCGTTCGACGCGCTTCGCGGTAATAATATACTAATATTATAAAGAGGAAAGGTTTGTAATTATGTATGTATGTATGGTTTTCACGCATAAGCTACTGGACCGATTTCAAAAATTCTTTCACAATTAGAAAGCTTCACTGAGCAACATAGGCTAGGTTTTATCCAGGAAATCCCACGGGAACGGGAACTATGCGGGTTTTTCTTTGAAAACGCGGGCGAAGCCGCAGGCGGAAAGCTAGTAGGAAATAAAATATGAAGAAGATGAGTCTTCTGATGTCATAGAACAAAATGAACAATGTAGCTTGCAAGTAAGTAGTTTAGTACCTACTATAAATGTTCACATTATACCTATCTATTCGTAATAGAATAATCCGTAATTTTACGATACCTACTTTTGAATTTATGATATACCTATTACAATTAATATTCATATGATACCTAATTAAGTAGTTAGTTACTAATATTTTATTTTTCGTTTTTCGAGCAGCTATAATATTAAATTATTTTATTGTAGTTAGTAGTATTCCTCATTTTATGATCGATTCAATTTCTTTTCAGAAAAAAAACGAACAAGAAGTTGCAATGAATGGAGAACATTTTGTTTGTAAAAGACTTATAAAACTTAAAAATAGCAAAATATGTAAGTTACACAAAGAAAATAGTAGACTAAAGAAAAAATGTAGTGACTTGAAGAGTATCGTGAATATATTTTGGCGGCTTCATGCGTTTGCCAATGTTTCCACTAGCCACAAACTACAAATGCTGAGACGAATTAGGTAATCCAAACAGCGATATCACGCTTGCTTGAGTTATTAAAAGTGGATTAAGAGAAGCAAGCTTTTGACAACGTAGTTTAACTTATTTTTTGAAAAAAATAAGCAAAATTATAGGAGTGTAATTATAAGTAAACGTAATATTATGTAAGGAAAACGTGGATAAGTGGATTATAGCGCAAGCGATACCCACTTTTATCGCACAAACGTAGGTGGATCCCAACCCCAAGCAAACTTATTTGATTTGTGTGTAACACCGAGCGGAAGTATAAATTTAAAGCCTGGATATACAGAAGAAGTGTTAACGGACTGAAAGAAAAATTGATAAACGATGCGAGGTACCAAAGGAGAAATTTGAAAAGAGCACCTTAAAGATAACGTCATCCATTTTCAAAACTTTCTAGGCAAAAACTACCAGTTGATTG
>CAJQZM010032336.1:0-21094 GCA_907164665.1 Colias nastes | reverse complement strand
TATTAAACACTTGACCGTAATTTGAAGCTTACTTATTGAGACCTGTTTGTTACCCACCTGGTGTACAATATATGGACGCCAATGTGAATTTGAATAGGTACATAAGTAATTACTTATTTCTTTATTTGAAAGAGTAAGGTGTGCAGATAGTATACCAATAAATCACACAAATTTTTATATTATTTATATTAACAATCCCAGATGAAAAGTTAATCAAATAAGAACCAAAAAGTTAATCATAATGATTAAAAGTATTAGAACTTATGAGATTGGTTCAAGCGTACCTTAATTAACCTTTTGGGCTTGAAAAGTTAAAGTTACTACAATTTCCACTATCTTTAGCGTAAATCTGCGAAAGAGCAAGTAACGACTTTTAATTACGCATTTAGATGTTACTTACAAAATTAAGCAACAGCTCATCACCGACGAGGCAAGAATACCTCAAACTCAAACCTTTATTTATTCAATTAGACTTCTGTAGAAGCACCATTGAATCATCATAACATAGATTTACCCGCTGTATCAACTCACAGTTTTAACCCAACCTGCTACTAGCGGACAAGAAGAGACCTTGGTCTTTACTTTTAGGGTCAGAAATAAATTCAAAAGGTCATCCCTTGGATAAGGTAATAAATGAAACCAGGTAAACGGTTTAAATTATATTACATATATGTAACATCCAACCAAAGCGTGCGGTGTCTATTAATGTTTAGAGCCAACGCCACCGATCATAATCTAAACATGGCTGGTACTTTCAGTGCAATGCATGAATTATTTATTTAAAACTGATAGGTTATAAACTCTGTACTGGAAACAAATATAATGAACTCAAGAAGTTAGAGACTAAAATGATAAGAGCTTATCTGTGTCCCAAACCTGCAATTACTACAGCTAAGTAGGTACGTTAAGTTTTAATCAAATTAATTTTAAGATATAATTATGATTTACATCAGAACTTATATACCGAAAGTCTCGGAACTACATAACGTGACTTATTTATAATAATAGTGTTTGTGCATAGGCCATCAACAGCTATATGAACGTCAGATAGGAAATGAGCCAAATTTATCCACTAAGTAACAAAGGTTTTTAACTATACTTATTCTAATTCAACCAACTTCTACTAGCTACTCCGTATGTCTTTTGGGTAGACGGAGGCAAATAGGATTTTTCTTCCGACTATAACATTTGATAGTTATTTGGAAAATGAAATCCACATTTTCATACCTTCAGAGTCAGATTCTAGTGGTGCAGCACTAAACACTGTCTATTAGGTGGATGGTGCTGCTGACCGGGCTTTCAGTTCTGCTTTCCAGAATACCTTCGCCCTTCTCGGTGCTACTACTACTGAAATAGCGGTACTCTTACACGTCGTTCAGGCTTCGAACTGACTAGGATTTCTCATATTATCGTTACAACCCTCGCTCGCTCTAACGAGAACAAATTATTGCTAAGGAATTCTGCTGCAGGACAATGGCAAGAGATTATTATGCATTATTATGTTCAGGAATATGGTGGGTTCTGAATACTATCGTCGTCTGAAGGTATCTCCTTTCGATTAACTGCATTGCAGATCTGATCTCATTTTTGTTCCGTAGGAATGCTACGACTGTCTAAACGTTAAACTGGACAAAGAAAGTTGCCCTGAATATGGTCGGTTGTTCCAACATCCCTAATATGGCTAGCTTAACTTAGTTACCCCTTGATTGTAACTGCCAATGGAGGCACTGCTCGTGGGTTGTCCACAGTTGTGCGAGTGCAAAAATGAAGAACTGAACTCGTGGGGAGCTATGTCGAATGAATCTGTTTTAAGATTATGAAAGGACAGTTGGTTGTGGATGCGAAGACAGGACGTTACTTTAGTCATCTGTAACCACCACGAGAGGCAGCCACGGACAGTGATATAGTAAGAACTAAACTAGCAAAGTTTTGTTGGCTTACCAGACTTTGTCATGTTTTAAATGCAGTATATCATCTGTATAGCATTGCATTTATGACCATTGATAAACTTAATTCAACTGCAACCACGAGAAGCAGGCACGGATATCGATATAGCAAGAACTAAACCAGCAAAGTTTAGTTCGCTTATCTGGTATCTTTGTAATGTTTCAAAAGCCGTATAGTCTGTATTGCATTGCATTTATTGCCCCCCCCCCTCCTTCAAATCAAAGAAATGAGAAGTCATCTGGCAGAGCTTTCTCGTGAAGGGTAGGGGTTCCAAGTAATATCTAATAATACGAGGCTTTTGTTTGGAAGGATTGACCTTCCGTTATTAATTATCCTCTATCCCAAGTAACTCAATAGTCAGAATTCACAGCACTCGTTGAGTACTTAAACGTTTTACGTTAAAAGTTGTATATAAGTTTGTTATATAATATAATAATCCTGGTGGGATGACAAGAAACTTGTCTAAGCAAATGATTATCCTAATCCCTCAGCGATTTATTGTTTGAGCCCTGAAAAAAAACTCATGGGTGCCATAATGAGGCCAAATGGGTTGATAAACGAGTCGAATAAATTGCCTACAAGACCGGGCAACTAAAGTAGGCCTATGAGAGGTCAACTATACATAACCAATCGTAATTTGTTACATTCAATCGCTTTGCGATTAAAAAATCTCTTCAGGTGTTTATGTGAAAATTGGTCGGCTAGTGCCATGGAATTACGATACCAAATATACCGTTGACACAAGGCTTGGTGACAATCCTCGAAACCACCGCCACAAATCATCTGCGAGATGATACTTATTTGATCCGACTCGCCTCCCTTTGTTGTGAATAGGCTCTGCATTGGTAAATACAATTTGTTCAAGTTCCAATTTCCATAATTGATAAACCAATGGTGGTTTCCTGATTAAATAAGCGTAAGCTAACCTTTTAGGATACAAAGTATTCATTTCATGCGCCCATTATTTAACGTCTCTTACCTATTTTATTGTATTTATAAGGTTATATTACTATACTTATATTGTATAGATGGCCCACTGTGAAATAGATTTCAAAACCTTTTTCTACCTACCTTAGAAGAGTGAAGATCCGTTACTGTCATCTCTCAAACTGTCGTGGGACCTCGTTGACGAAAGCAAATATCTATGATCATTTTAATGATCAATCCTTTGCATATTTGCACCAACCGCAATCAAAGCCCCGCGAGGGCCGATATATATTTGCACCATTTCCCCGTGAGGGACGGTCGTTATCAAAGCCCCGCGAGGGCTGATATATATTTCCACCATTTCTCCTTGAGGGACGGTTGTAATCAAAGCCCCGCGAGGGCCGATATATATTTGCACCTATTTCCCTGCGAGCGACAGCTGCGCGAGGGATGTTTGTAATTTGAAATAAGTAGGGCCTGCCAAAAAATGCTTAATAGTCACCCTGCGAGGGTGGGTTTAACCTGGCTAACGAACCTAACCTGCGAGGAGTAGCCGTTAAACCTAGCTGCCACATTTATGTAATCTGCTTCGAGCAAGATTTAAGGTGCAAATATAAAATTAGAAGTTAATAATCATTTAAAATAATAATATAGCAATTAACAAGGTACTTTAACTTATTTTCCAATGCTAGCAACAGCTGTCCAGGATGAAATAAGAATTGATTTGACAATGGTAATTAATTGTTATGTGTATATAAAAAGAAGGCTTTAACTATTTAATAAAGTCAAAATTCAAATCATTTACACTAAATTTTTAAAATGAACTTCGATTCATATTTATTTTAGTTCATACAATCGATGTCACATTCAGTTGCTTTATATCCGATAACGAACGCAGCCATACCATCGTAGGACGGTTTTATTGCACAAAATAATCTCCGCTCACCCGCAATTTTTTACTTTTTGTCAAGGTGTACAAGTTTATAATATTATTCTAAAACGTTAGAATAAGTGAATAGTAAATCCTTTGAAATGTCTCTAAATTTAATTTCTAATTATGGTATCTCGATAACTATACGATAACGTCACTTTCCAAACTAGAGAATTTAAATGTAAAATTTTGGCACTTACTCGTTTTAACCAAAAAGTTGCATCATTTGAAACATAGGAAACGTAATATAAATAAAAGTAATTTTCAAACCAAAATTGCCGTGTGTAATACCTATGTCTATTTTCGCATAAATACGGATCAGATTAATACTCATAAAAGGACACGTATAGACTACGGATACTTTTGAATGTGTGGTACGTTCATGGTACCTACTGAACATGTGCGTATTCCATCATTATTCAGATGAGCGGCTAACTCCCGGACGATTTATAACATATCACGACATGTTCGGACACGTCGTGATTCGTGCAATTACGCTAACATCAATTTGTTCCTGTTATAATACCTATATAATTTGTTCTTTGAGCTGACTCATCTCGTTCGATAATTTTTAGTAATAAACTATACTCCGAACCGTTCCTAGTGATAACGACAATGTAATAAAGTCGTAGCAATGGACTGCATGCCTGTTAAGCTTTGAGTTGGCTCATAGGATTAGCCTTGGATTTATCCATACGTACTATTAATAATATTCACTTGTAACCTTGTAATAAAAACACATTAAAAATGAAATAAAATAAAAATATCTATATAAAAGAGAGGGTATTTGATATATTTAGTCAATATCAAAAAATCACAAAAGTAATATTAACGATTCGAGTAAAGCCGAACGGTAAATCCGTTTATAATAGCTTTACTCACAGTATTAGAAATTCAAATATTCATTAGTATATATTGCATTAAAATATTTCAAAAGAAAAGTTACTATTTCACGTAAAATGTAACGGTTGTATCGTTAATTTTAAATATCTTTATACATGCTATTAAGTATTTAAAGCATATTGAAAAATAAACTATTGCTGAAGGATTCACTAAAAGACCTCAGCATTTTAAATAAAGTCCAACGGATATACCGTTGATTTAAAAGATTTTTGCTCATTTTTAAGTAAAATATCATTAGAATAGATGTAAAAATAACTCACTGTACCGATCCGACGGGATACACTTTTTCACACTTTTAGCACTTGCAATATGCAATACTTAATACTTAATAGCACCAAGGTTGTAGTCTTGTAGACAACCTTCTCGCGGCGGAAGCTAGACGCCAATGAAGAAGATCAAGCGCCTGCACATTATCGTGCGCCGGCCGCGCCACCTGGTGGGAGGTGTGCCGTGTGCGAGAGAGATAGCATATATACAACGAGAAAGAGAGGGAAAATAGGCGGAAAAAGCTAGGTACCTTCTCCAATAAGTAAGCTTCAAATTACGGTCAAGTGTTTAATAAGAGTAATAACATTAATTTAAAACTATGTAATTCCTTAGATTATTCTAAATATTCATACCACCTGAGAATACTAAAAATTACATTTAATACAATTCAGGCGCCATTTATTATCTGTAACAAATGACTGCACGTGAGACTGTCATGCCGTTCGAATATTTTTTATCTGTAAAAAAAATTTTGAAAATGGAGCGCGGGAATCGGGGGCAAATAGTATCTTATCTGTGCAACCGTCGGTCGTTACTTCCTCGCGTTACAAAAACCTATTTAATGTCGCCTCTACACATAGGCCAGCGCATTCGCCAGCGCGCTGGCGGTGCGCTTGCAAACGCGCTTGTGAGTAATCCACACATTGGAAGGTCGTTCAGTATGGTTTGGTTCGAGCCAATGTGCGGACGTATTCAAAATGGATGTAACAAACAAAGAAATAAACACACTTTCACATTTATAATGCAATGTCTTGAGACATTGGATTAAAATCCATGTCTCAAGCACATTTTGATTTAAAATAGTATTGTTAATAATTAATTGTGTAATTTTAATACTAACGTAGTTTTTAAGGTACCAAGATACTAACAATTATATGGATATTGCAATTATCTGAAATAAATTGAATAAATAAATAATATTAAAGTAGGGTGCTCTTTGTGAAGTAAAACATTGTGAGAAAAACGGCATGTCCAAGAACCTTATTTATTTTGCACTTTTAATACATAGGTACAACATTTTTATTTTTATGGTACTTATTTTTTGGGTTCTACAGGCAGTTTTCACTCTGATAGAGCTCAATAAATTTAAATGTTTCCTCGTTACTCATATTGTTCGCCATTTTGTCAAGTTAGGTGTTAATTCGCCGCAAGAAAAAAACGTGCACTCCTGATAGCTGCTACAGTCAAACTGATCGCGCGGCCAATGTGTGGATGGTGCGCCAAGCTTGCGACAAGTGTCCTTTGATGTTTCCGACACCGCGCGGCAAGCTCGCAAGCGCGCTGGCCAACGTTCAAATACCTACCACGAGCGCGCGAACGCCCGTTCTACACATTGGACAAGTGCATGTGCCAACGCGCTTGCGAACGCGTTGGCCTATGTGAAGTGCCGGCATGACACAGGGATTTGGATGTGCGACGCGACGGTAGCAGATTAGTTGTAGCTGTGACTTATTTTGTAGCAATTCACAGGAGTCTTTATTATGTAAGAGTTACCGATCGTTTTGTGGCGTTTGTAGTTTTTGGCTTTAGTAAAACTTATGTTGTATATCCTTCCTACTAATATTATAAATGCGAAAGTTTGTGAGGATGTGTGTGTGTTTGTTACTCTTTCACGCAAATACTACTGAACCGATTACAATAAAATTTAGCACACATATAGAGGGTAACTTGGATTAACACATAGGGTAGGTTTTATCCCGGAAATCCCACGGGAACGGGAACTACACGGGTTTTTCTTTGAAAACGCGGGCGAAGCCGCGGGCGGAAAGCTAGTTATCTATATATATATATGTCGTAGCTAACTTGCTTAAATTAGTAAATATTTCAAAACAGCGCTCGTAGAAAGACCGTTTCATACAGAGGTTATGAATTATAAAATATTATTATCCTAAAGTTTCTAATTTGTATTTCAAATTTCATTAAGCTTTTAATAAGCTTAATTTTATTTTAAACAAAGTTTAATTTTATCTCGCGATAGGTACTTTGGAAAGAAAATAAAGCAAACGGAAGTTATTAATAATTCTAATAGACTAAAAGTTATTACATGAATTTATTATCATGAATTTATATAGGTAACATATAATTAATTAAATTTTGCATAGAGATAGATGAATTAATTGAGGATGTGAAATCTAATTTTCATTCAGGTTTAGTTTATCTTGATAATCATAAGTTGGAATTGTTGTTAAATTTTATTTATCGTTCTGATCAAAACACTGACTTTTTTTTTTTTTTTTAAATCTTTATTTAATACGAGAGTTTGATCATACTTGATCATGTCACTCTCAAAAATAAAATCAAAACATAACAAAACAGATTAAACATAACAAAACAGATTAAACATAACAAAACAGATTAAACATAACAAAACAGATTATTCTAACAGTAAAGCATAATAATTATCTACCGTCTACTTAAACCTAAGGATACAATTTTAATTAATTTTCTTGCTTCATTTGAGGTCGGACAAGCTAAGATCATTTAATACTGCAATATGAATAGAACAATCTTAGGTTTTAAGCTTTGACAATTCCATTGAATAACGTTTAATTTTAAATAACAATTTTTATCCATTGCTAAACTTAAATACACTATCTATAATGTTCTTAACTAACGGCCAATCTGATATGTTCTCTACCATCAAAAGTATAATCCATTCAATGCATGTTTTTATCAATTTACTTATTTTAGCTTGCCAACTAAGTTTATTCAAAAATACTATGTCTTTCAGTTTCAATAACAACTCGCTAAAGTTAATTCTATCATTAGATGCCGCCGCCTGAGCATCTGGTTTTTCGTCTATAATTTCTTGTTCCGATGCCGATGATGAAAAATCCCAATCCAATACCGAATTCTTTTGAAAATTATTTCTGGTTTTTATTCTTCTCTTTTTAGGTACAGCTTTCTCTTGTTTTTGTGCGTGAATTTCAACTTTTGTTTTAACAATATCAGCATAAGAAGGAGTATTGTCGGAAACTTTAATCGGTGTTGAAAATATATTAGAATTTAAATCGGGTGGAGGATCTTCCGATTCTTTTTCGGGTTCAATCGCTGTTTCGGGCGCAACGTAAAGCGTGAGAGCTTTTCTATAAGTGCAACTGAAATCTGCCATTATGTCACGTATTTTATGTTCTTTAATGTACCTCGGACAAGTTTTAAAAAGCGCCATATGCTTACCACCACAATTAATGCATTTGAACTCCATTGTATCGCAATTGGCGTGATATCCACCGCATTTAGGGCACACTACTTTCGACGACGGGCACCTTTTAATCGTGTGACCTAGTCTCCAGCACTTTCGGCACTGTGAAACCGAGTGTATGTATTTTTCTACATCTACCCTCAAACCGTCTACATAAACGCAGGGGGGTCTATACGATCCTTTAAAACATAAACGAATGGTCTCGCAAAGTTCCCAATTGTCTCCTTCTCTCCGCCTACATCTCTGAACAGACACTAACTGGGCTGGATAATCACATTGTACTCGGCTTTTTATTTCTTCATCATTTAGTTTCAGTTCAACATTTCGTATCACTCCATATGTATAGCTAACTTCCATGGCATGTTGTATTTTAAAGCCCTTTTCTTGTAGATACGTTGATGATAATACTTTATCAGCATGGGAATGTTCGTTAAATTCAATGCGAATACGATATGGATTCAGATATTTAATTCTTATTACATTAGATATATTCAGCTCTTTAAACAACTTAGCCAGTTCGAATTGCTTCGGCATTTTATCTGGGTGGGATACATAGACTTCAATTTTCTCATTATTGGTATTTCTCTGCTTTTTTTCCTTCCCTTTTACAACTTGCCACTCATTCTCATCCTTTTCTCTCTCCCTTTTCCTCTCTCGTCGAACTCCCATAATACCATCATCTTCGATATCATCAGATTTTTTACAAAATTCTATAGCCGTCTCCATACTTTCGTCCCGCAAAATATCACTATCATTACCATCAATAAAGTCTTTCCTAGAAACCGTTTCTTCATATTCACTCACACACACACTGTTACTGTCCGCATGCGACATGCTGGCGCCGTGCGCTGTGCACCGTCACGCTCGAGCGCGTCCGTGTTTATAAACAAAAGAATATCCCGCAAAGAAAACTAGACGCGACCACTCGCACGAACGCCGCGACGAGACTGAAAAAACACTGACTTACTGTTATTAATTTTAAAAGTCGACCGTAGAAAGAATACAAATACATATTTAGTTTTAAAATAGTTGTTACTAACAAAGAGTAGGTATAATGAGAAATCTCAAGCATTAACTACTTAATCGATTTTATTATACTTCTTTGGTCTTTATTTCAGGCGGAACCAGAACCATCGACTAGCCATATCTTTACGCCATTAAGTTATAAATACAGCTCAAAATTGATTCCAATAAAGCCTTCATTATGATTGGCTGGTTGTTTGTTGGCATCGAGCCAAAATCCGATTGCATAATCACAAAGTTTATTGTCATGGACCCAATGTCTGATGACATATGCTTTTTACATTCTGTGGAAAACTCGTTTAAAGTTTGGACATTTATTACCTTGGTTGTTTTAGTCTATTTTAAGCTGTTATAGGAGTAGAATAAGGTGGGGATTTGGGATTTATTTCGTTGTAATATATGGAAAACTCAGCATGCATATCAAGTTTTTGTGTGGCAGCCGTTTTCGATTTAAATTTCCATCCTCTGTTTCACCTAGTTTAAGTTTAATTTCGTAACAAAAAGTTAGCTACGTCCATTTTCTATTTACCTACGTGTTTCCATTCGTGAAAATTTAATACTTAGATTAACTTTCAAGCAACTATACATACTCGTATTATAACCCCAGAATTGTACAACAAAAATCACATAGAGATCTCTATCTAACAGTTTACGATACATGTTTATTATTAGACAATAGATGTACCTACGCGAAACGTATGAACATCCTTAATATACCCAAATATTATAATCACATTTTGACGCATAAATGGCAGTTACCCATGAATTCATGAACTTACGCTTAGGGTAGAATGGGGTAATGGGGATCACTTAAGCAAGAATTTAAATAATTAAATGAAAATAAACAAAATCTTTATTGCAACCGCCTCATAACAAAATCTACTTAATTGGCTATCATTTGAGATCAGTTAATCATCACATTCTTAATCATCTTTGGGAAATATAAAAGTTAAAAATAAAAACTGTTTTGACTCCGATTGTACTGACGTAAGGGTAATTGTGGTCACGTTGTGGGCAATGAGGATCATACAAAAATCTAACATAAATCGCAAACATAACCCTTGGCAGACTCCCACCCCGTACAATCTGCGTGAGCCCATAAACCACATGAGGTACACCTGTACCAAACTTTATTATTTCGGCCGAATTTGTTGCAGATTAAGCACTCATTCCCTGCGTCGTCAGCATCATCTAATACAGAGGTATCGTTTGATTCCTGGAGAACCTTCCGCTTTACTGTTTCGGTCCCCTTCTTCGGCATCTTAGTCTTCTCCCCTTGGCCCTTGCCTTTAGTTATATTTTTTGCTTTTCCATTATCTTCAGCTGGACAGTCGGTGTTTTTTCCATTTTTTCTTGATTTCTTTTTCTATTAGGTTTTCTTTCATTGGCGTAGATGTGAAAATTGTTGCATGCAGTTTCTTGCGACTTTGTCTCGTATTGTGGGTACTGGTTTTCTCTGGCAACTTAATCAATGACGACACAATATCATGACTAGAGATTGCTGTATCTACTTGTTTTGATGTGCCAGGGACTGGTGAATAGACTGGACCAGGTGCTAGTGAAACTCTTTCCACTGACGATCCAGGGGCTGTTCTTGGAGTTCTTGGAGCCGTCGGTGGTAGCGGTGAATCAACTTGCATTAATGTGCCAGATACTAAAGAGCTTCAACCGACCCCCATTACCCTCAAGTATTTTATGAAAAATAAAAAAAAAAAACACTAAGTTTATATTAGCAACAATCGTGATTTAAGTATGAAATCGTTATACTGAATGTACGTGTAAAGACGTAAAAAAATCACATACAACTGGATCAATAATTATAAAATTTACCGTTTATTTTGCGTACTCGAAAATTTACATCGGCGAGCCGCAAAAACAAAACACACCTCTCATTCCTTAGGCTGTCGCAATATTGGCGCGGCGCGCTCGCAACGATAGCGGGGGGACAGAGCGGGGCGGGGACGGCCTTAAACGCATTTCTAGTGGTTTTAGTTTTGGAGATATGTGAGTGATCACCATTGCCCGCTGATTCCCATTACCCGGTTTTCCCCTACGTGAAGCGGCTACGAATTACCTCGATCGGTTTATGCAGTTAGCAGATTACGGTCACAGGTTTAACAACATTTCTCGCTAGCGTTTATATTACTATACCTTATGTCATATATGTATGTACATATCATAGTGTCACTTTAATGCATAAAACTCAAACTCAAACATTCAATAAGACTTTCTCTAGAAATACTTTTGAATCCTCATAACATAGTTTTACTATTTACCATCGGACTATAACGTATATGTGTAACGAATTTCTAGATATCATATTTTTGTTTGAAACCTACTGGTGTCCTGGTTTCGATTCCCGATGACAAAAAAAATATTTCGGTCAGAAGGCTGATCACTTACAAAATAGGAAAATACATTTACACAAACTTTTATTCTCGCATCTAGCCTAATTTGATCACTTGTCCTTAAAGAAAAACAATGAAACATGTATAGTGCATTTGCCCCATACCTTACAAGCAAACCCGGTACTTTACTTTGATACTATGTATTTTCATAAAGATCCAGAGTATTGGTACAACGAAGTTCAGCAAACACTTAGAGTGCTTGCATAATTGTATTTGCAGACAATGTCTTTGATTCCTTACAACAATATTTGTATCTACTAAGTAATATGATAATCTCTTGAACGAATGCTTCAGTGCGCTTGCCTTGTGAAGGAATTTATGATAATATTTTAAGAAAGGGTAAGTTATTAACTTGTGTGATACGGAGCGACAAATTCACATTTGAACTATAGATTTTTCTAGATTACCTAACTAACTGTTAATTAAAGACAATTTTTCAATACCAGAAGACTAATACTAAAAGGAAAGAAACTAAGAACACAATACTTATAAAAACATGAGTGTGCAAAAGTATGCGATCGAAACGAGGCATTCAGAATTATTGTTTCATTAATAGAACCTAATTTAGTTGTGTATAATGTAGGTATGTAGGCACAAATTACGAAATAGTGTTACTACGTAAACTGTATTTCTTTTATTAGTAAGTACGTAAAAAGATATGTAGATGCAAGCATTTACTGAATTTCCATTTCAGACTATGCGACTACGATTATTACTAAAAGAAATAAATTATGATTAGCAGAGTGTAGGTGCCTTAAATATGTGTATAATTGCTTATGTTTAATAGCGTATTTTTTTCTTTGCCTTGCTATAATAAAAAAGATATCCTTTTAATCCGGATAACCGCGGTTGTATCGTTTACGATACTAACAAGACATTCTAAGTATGTAAACTGCTAACAAAACTGACATTTCTTTCTCATTTGAATATTTAACTTATTTACTTGCAAATCCATACTATATTACTATATAATATATATATATATATATTATTAGTTATAAATGCGAAAGTAACTCTGTCTGTCTGTCTGTTACTCAATCACGCCTTAATTACTCAACCAATTTGCATGAAATTTGGTATAGAGATATTTTGATACCCGAGAAAGAACATAGGCTACTTTTTACCCCGGGACATAGGATAGGTTTTATCCCGGAAATTCCACGGGAACACTAACTATGCGGGTTTTTCATTGGCTGCACGGGCGAAGCCGCGGGTGGAAAGCTAGTACTACATAAATACACCAGTATATTATTATTAGTCTGTGAATACACTGTAATATATGTCACATGTATATTAAATTTATTTCCGTACTTGCACATATACATACATGTAGTTTATTTTATTGAAAGATCTCAAGCGCGAAACATCACCCACATCTCGCATTCAATAACTTACATCCTTAGAATACATATATAAACTCTAACATCTATATCTATGAAGCGTAACTCCCATCATCACTGCATAGTATAAAACAAAGTCGCTTTCTCTGTCCCTATGTCCCTTTGTATGCTTAAATCTTTAAAACTGCGCAACGGATTTTGATGCAGATTGTTTTAATAGACAGAATGCTACAAGAGGAAGGTTCTAGTATATAATTTATTAGGTATTAGATAAAGCGGGCGAAGCTGCGGGCGGTAAGCTAATATCCCATCAAAAACATCCTGTAAAAAACCCAAGTCTCGCAGCTCAGTCTTTCTACCGTCAAAAGTTGTGAGATCCATGTAATACCAAGTCGGTTAATCTATTTAGTGTCTACTTGAAGGACCTTCTGTCTTAAGTTATTACATAAGTTATTATCATGCCAATATTAAAAATATTTAACGTTTTAAACAAATAGATCGACTTGGACATCGCTTGATTTGATTATTAGTATGTATCACACTACACAGCACGACGGGCCAGCGACCAACAGGAACGAGAGTTTCAATCGCGTGAGGCGCGAGAGACTAAAGAATCTAATATAATATTGTAATATTCATTTTGTTTTCATGCGATGTCCAAGTCGATCTATTTGTTTAAAACGTTAAATATTTTTAATATTGGCATGATAATAACTTATGTAATAACTTAAGACAGAAGGTCCTTCAAGTAGACACTAAATAGATTAACCGACTTGGTATTACATGGATCTCACAACTTTTGACGGTAGAAAGACTGAGCTGCGAGACTTGGGTTTTTTACAGGATGTTTTTGATGGGATCTCACTTCTTTTTGTAGAGCCTTTCTTTTTGATACCATCTACTTCTAACGAATTTTGTTAAAGGTCTTATGATATTTTCTTATTTTTATATGTAGTCTTCCTCTTTTTCTTTTCCGGTACTACTTCTTGAGCTTCAGCCACAGTTTTTCTCAAAGCCCACTCCCTGTCTCTATGGGCTTTTCTCGGAGGCTTTGATGTCTCAATTTTTGACAAGTCTGGACGGTAAATACTTCTTAATCTGTTGTATTCACAAATTGATGATTCCTGCGCTTTAATACTTCCAAAGTCGACATTAATGAGATGTAAACCGCCCAGACTTGTAACTCTCGAAAGTGCCACGTAAGCTTGACCGGATGTGAACACTGCAGAACCTATATCCATCAGCGCATTACTTAGGCTTAGGCCCTGACTTTTATGTATAGTTATAGCATAGGCTATACATATGGGAAATTGTTCGCGATGAACATAAGCTCTATTAATAATTTCAAATTTAGTTTTGACCGGACCAAGCTCGTATGCATTAGGTTCATTATTAAATGTGATATATATTCTCTTAATTATTTTTGAATTTTCAGGATCAACCTTTACTTTTCGCACTATACCGAGGTACCTATCTACACCTATTAAATTTATAACCACCACCAACCACCAACTGCATAAATAACTTTGTAATCCCATATATTTATATGGGATTACAAAGTTATTGATGCAGTTGGTGTATTTGGAAAACTGGACCGAAATTACAAAATATTTAAGTTTTCCCATGATTAAGACACTAAACTCTATATGTATTCCAAATATGAAGCTTCTAAGTCTGCTAGAAGTGCCTTGGACTTTTGATGATCGGTGAGTCAGTGAGTGACAAAATTTAGAAACTTTAACAAGTTGTCATTCTTAAACTACTGGTTCAAATTGACTGAAATTTTAAATATTCCGTGTTTATACAATGCCGGATTAGTTACTGAAGATTCAGGTTTCTTGCTTTATCCACAACCGAATTATAGGGGGTCGAAAAAGGCCCGAATTGCTTCGAGAAAAGGATGGTACGGCCGTGCCGCTTTTTTTTTGCTCGACTTGGCGGGGGCACTGCCGTGCCCCCAGATGTTGAAAGTTCCAGATCAGCATACCGATAACACACATTTGTGTATAATCTACCTACATCGAAAGTTCTAGTTCCAGTCCAAGGTCCCATCGGAAGTATACTTGACACGCTTAACGCTAAGAGGTCAAACCGCGAACACTTAGACGTTTTATTATATTCCACAATAGAGTTTAAGTGGCCCTCGTTGCTTTTTGTGCTAATAGACAAAGGCTTTTCGAAATATATTTATAGTCTGTACTGGATCCTTGGTGCACAAAGACCTTAGATAGGACTAGGTGTTATCTGTTTTGTTATAGTATAGAAGTGAAGTCCCGTGTCCCCCGTAGTGGGGTAAGGGGCAGATGCATTATGCATACATCTGTTTCACTGATCGATTTTCTTTAGGGACAAGTAGGTGATCAGCCTTCTGTGTCCTACCAGACCGAGACATTTATTTTTTTCTTCGTCTCCACCGGGAATCGAACCCAGGACCCCTCGGTTCTACGCTCACGCGTCAACCACTGTACCAAGGAGGCGGTCTTGTTATAGTATAGTATATCATAAAGCTTTCGACTCATGACTAAAGAAAAAATTCTGAAAAGACAAACCTAAATTATTGTTATATTTTTACAAATTTTTATAAGTTTTTAAAAGCTTTTCATAATTTTAAGGTAATAAAACAAATACAACATAATCAAAACTTATTAAAATGTGGTCTTTTCTTGAGTTATTAGGTAATAGTTTGTGACAATACTAATCGGACTTTTTATAACAAAGGTTTTATTCCTATATATGTATATATAGGTATATACATATATTTTGTTATTATTGCAGCTACTTACCAATGTTAAACCATACTTGTGTATGATAATAATATTATAATTGATAGAATTAACCCCCGTAATTTTCTGAGATTTCTCCATATTTTAGAGTAAATTAAATTCATTATAAAAGCTTCTGAACTGATAAAATAGGTATCATAAAAATAATATTTTTTTTAATGAATATATAATAATACTGAAATCAAGAGGAATATGATATGGATGTTGTTATTTTCTTTAATATAATGAACAGTAGAAATATATTCCGTGCAAAAAAATATTGAAAGGTAAGTATGTAGGACATAATATTATGCTGAATCGTAAAGGTTAAAAGTTAATTATTTGGAGTCTGATTTCGTGGCAAACGCACAGATTCGTTCTACGGTCATATTGATATTATACACATGATGAAAATGTTATAATTAATTTGAAAGATATACCTAGAATAAAATTAAATGAGTGAATCCGTATAAATAACTAAGAATCGCAGTAATTTTCATATCAATTGCAATTGCAATAATATGTAGATTAAATATTTTTTTTCACAGTGTTTTCGTCCTGAAACCTGTTATTATTAATTTATATGTATTATTTATATTCCTTTCATTCCTTATGAATTTGCTATTCTCTGAACAAAGTGATAAAATTTTTATGAATACAATTTACCACTGTTAAATCGACGATGTAATATATTTGTGAAAATTGCTTATAGCACTTGGGCCAGTAATTGTACCATAATAACAAGCGAAGCATGTTCCGTTTGATAGATTATGTGGCTTCCGCCATAAAGGTTAAGGGTAGAACTAGACGATAACATCTTTGCTTTGTAACCATCTACTACATTGGTAAATTCAAGCCTGATTATGTGGCATACCAAAGCTGTGTATTCATGTGAGGTATGAGCAACTTACATCGACTTAACAGATTTTTTGGGTAGTTGGACTCAGGTTTTTCTTTGTCAGGAG
Organism: Colias nastes; assembly: GCA_907164665.1. Classification (NCBI taxonomy): domain Eukaryota; kingdom Metazoa; phylum Arthropoda; class Insecta; order Lepidoptera; family Pieridae; genus Colias; species Colias nastes. Next base: position 4,419 of record CAJQZM010032336.1, on the reverse strand, counting down.
GCGCTTGTCTTTGTATTAAAGCACACATAGTGCATATCCATATAAATAAATTTATATGGATATGCACCATAATTATATACTATTTATGCTAGTTACATACATTTAATGAATATTTTCAATTTCTGCAGAACCTTCTAGTTCTAAAATAAGCATACAATATAACAATAGTTTATATTCCATTTATGTATATAGATACATTATCATAGTAATGTTCTCTGACTTGACTGGTTATTGTGTTCGCTATTTATTAGACCTCCCCTTATTTATGAGAGTCGTAGCGGACAGCCATTGTCTTAAGAGTCCTTATCGATTTTAGAGTGATTTTTACTTGTTTCTGTAATTCTTTAGACGCTCGTTTAACAAAACTAAATTAGTAACAATGTGTGATGATATCTTAAATTAAAGATTCATTCAATATCTAAAATACGTTCGAGACAATTTATTGATATTCATTGTCCAGTTTGTTTAATAGCCAATAACCTAAGGCGTGTTTCAATTTTTTCCATGCGGGACGTTCGTTTCTTTGTATTTTACACGGAATTTAATAGAAGAAGTTTTCTTATAAAATATACTACAGTAAAGACACTGAGACATCCTAAAATATGTTCGAGGCAATTTATGTACTTTTATTGAAAAATTCAAAGAACATCTAAGTTAAAATAGCCTTACTTTGATGAAATTTTATGCGTATATGGCGTCGAATTTCTAGTTCTTACAACAGAGTTAAAAAAAATAAAAAATACACACTAAATGATAGGTTAATGCTTAAAAATTTGCAATAAAAAAAATACATATTATATGTTTTATGAAAGAAATGGAATAATTTAAAGTTCTCTAGAATTTTAGATTATATACGGGAGCGCAAACGTTGTTACGGCAGATCTATATAATCGAATATTCTAAAGAATTTTAAATTATACCATTACTTTCATATAACATAGTAGTTAGTTTTTTTAAACGAGCTCCTAAAGAATTAAAGAAACAAGTCAAAATCACTCTTAAAATCGATACGGCCTCTTAATTGATTAGAGAAAATTGGCTTACACTCTAACACCCGTTACGGTTTCTAAGTTTCGACCTAAAGCTGATAATAATTGAAGGCAGGATTTTGAAGTGAAACTTCTTTAGGCGCGTTGAGAGTAAAATTTCAAGGTCGCGTCATGACAATACCGTTACTTAATGAAATAATGGCAAAGATTTTGGTATCTCCGAATTTTGCCAAAGAAGTTTCACTTCTGACACGTATGCTTAACATACACGCTCTTTTTATATCAGGAATGGTCAAGCATTTGACCATCGCTTCGTAAGAAAGCGACAAGCGTGGTCTAGAATAAATGCTGACCTTATAATTAATGCCTATTTATTTTTCGTTTGATAAAGTCCAGATTATAATTTTCGGGAAAAAAAGAATGCAGATGCAATGGAAGACCGAAGATTGTTCAATTCCTTACTGGTACGCATGACAAAAGAAGAAGCGATTGATTAAGATTAAAAAGAGGAAGGTTTACAGTCTACAGAATAGCAAAAAGTAGTAATATTATGTGAAAACTACTGTATTTCCTTATCATTGTTGAGTGCGATGAGTGATTGAATGACAAAGGCGCGTAGGCGCGTAACGCGTATTGTACCCAGTCATTAACTTTACCGCCCTTGTAAAATTCTATCCTTATCCCTTCTCGCTTTTATAATGGTAAATGGAAATTTTATCTAAGGTTAAAGCTCTTTAAATAATTGCTGGTGGTAGTGTCGATCTCGTTAACGTAAGGTATTCCTTCGTCTCGGGCTTTAATAATAACAATTCATATTCATTATTCATAGTCTGCATAATAAATGAATAAAATGGATAGGAAAACGATCTCCGTTTTCCTGTCCACCTAAATATGCAGTCGTATCCAATTTCCTTAATGTCTTCACCAGATATCCGGAAATCTGTTTAAGACGAATTCGTCCTCCTATTTAATTTTAAAAATTAACTTAATTTTACAACTTATTGCAAACTTAACTACAAGCTAATGCAACATTTTTATTGAGTTTGACTATTCCAAGCTTTGTCTAATATAAAGACCTTTTATTTGTAATCTGTATCTACTTATCAGAGGCATTGATTCTTTTATAGTGGAGGAATTCGCATGAATTAATTAAATTATGACTTATACCTACCTACTTACCGAAGATAAATACACTTACCAGAGATATTAATCCTAGCCTCGTCATAATAATCAAGGACGAACTCGTCGTCCTCCTCCGGCAGGGGCTCCTGGGGGTCCGCGCGGCGGTGCGTCGCGTTGGGGGCTCCGCTCACCAGCAGGGCGCAAAGCACCAGGCCCACCACCTCCATGCCGTCATCACCGCGCCGGGGACGCACTGGAAAATAATATAAATGAATAGATGTAGAATAGAAGTAGAAGAGAAGTGGATTGGAAGTGAATAGAAATAGATTAGAAGTGGTAGAAGTAGATAGTAGAACTGATGAACAAGATGTATGTAGGTATAATATATTGGGTAGTGTAGATTTCATAGGAGAGTTTCCATAGCGTGGTTCCGTTAAAGTAAGGTGAAAATAGCAGACATCTCATCATCATCACAAGAATGAAGTTTAAAGTTACGCTTATATGGTCGTACTCATGTCGTCCGCGTCGTCGTCGCCCGCGTAGTCAAATGATTATAGATTATCATGGGAATCAGATATTTCACCGTGGTAAATAGTATTTCAATATATCTATTTTCGTAACCATCTCTAGACACAAAATTAATCATACTATTAAATCGCTCCAAGCGTCGTCAAATAAGATTATTTAAGTACCTAATAAAATAATTTATGATGAAAGAAAATAAAGGTGTCATATCATATTATTTATTCAATTTGGTTTAGATCCAACAAGAAATTAGTTAGAGTAAAAAATGAGTGGGCAGTTAAGTAGATAGAAATAAGGTCTGTTGATGAGTGGGCGCTTCCTTCATCTATCAAATTAATAGATTCAGTAGAAATGGAAATATAATAACACTATATAAGTGATATTATATCTGACCCAAATCCTCCAAGATTTCGATTACTAGTAAAATATTATTTACACAATAAATGAAAATGAACAAAATATAATATTTTATCTCGAAAGCCAGTCGAAATTGTTTTTGTAGTTTGAATGTCATCAATATTCAGGGGATTTTATTTGTCCACGAAAGATAAATTTGTTTTCATTTGACTCGACCGCGTTCAATAAATAGTGAAAGTAGAAATTTATTACTGGAACCCTGTCTGTATGTATATTATAATATACTATTCGAAAGCCGTTATCAGCTAAGTCGGTTAGTGAGGTATCATAGTATTTCGATTTAATTGAAGACGTTTTTGAGAATCTTCACTTGAACATGTTAACGAGACAGTGTTAGAAGGTACCTTTTTATCTATTTTTCCTAACGTTTAGTTTTCATAGTGACGGGATGGTAGTGCTCGGAAAAATACAGTTATATTATATTATTACAAAGCACAATCCAGTTTACAGCTGTAGCACAGATTAAGTAGGTAGTAGTAGCACAGTTGACAGATATACACGTAGTAAGTCTTGGTAGTAAGTAATAAGTATAGCACGTAGTGACGTGCTATAGTCATAGCTGTAGACAGATTCAGCCCTGTGAAATGACGTCTTAGCAGTATTATTTCCGGTGTGGAAAAATCTATCTATGGCTATCTCTTTCTCACACCGGAAATAAAACTACTAAGAGACATCATGGTAACCTGAGATTTAAAATGATCGAGTCATCTTTCTTAATAAAAACGGCTAAGGAATGGAACTCTCTCCCTAGCTCCATATTTCCTGCACAATACAATCTGGAACTTTTCAAAGCGAGGGTGAACAGGCTTCTTCTAAGCAGACGTGCATCCAAGTAGACCACATCGCCGCTTCCCATCAGGTGGGATTGTGGTCTGCCTATTCATTATAAAATAAAATCTAGAACTAGATGAATAGCCATGGCATGATGGCCTAAATTTTTGATATTGAATAAATAAGGTAGAAAACATTAGATTACGTACAGTAGTCTTTTTGTTTTGGAATAAAACGCCTTTTTGTTAAAAGAAAATCCATTTTATTATAAAGCACGTGCTGGAAGCGTCACACGAACCCATAGAAATAAGGTAAACATCTTGTTTCATATAAACATAATTCAATTATTGTACGCACTTTGTAATGTTTACTTGTACATAATAGAATATTTACGTTCTAAATAAAAATATAAAGAGGTATCTTTCTTTTTAAATTTATCGTTTTGAGTCTCTGACCAATAACTATGTAAGTGTTCCATAAGTGACAATGAGCAACCGTCGCCCCATAAGCCCATTGACTGCACTGACATGCATAGTATTCCATCCACGGCAACAATTTCATCTAGTAATACAAAACATCTTTCCATGCAGGAAAT
>CAJQZM010032335.1:0-18270 GCA_907164665.1 Colias nastes | reverse complement strand
ATTGTGAGGAATGCTTAAACAATGATATCTGCCCCTCCAAAAATCTTGCTAGAAAATCTCCTAAGAAAACTCCAACTAAAGTTAAAGATGAAGATGTAATAAAAGATGAACCAATATCAGACAGTGAGGAAATAACAAATACAAAGTTAAATGTAGAAAATACTGTACCAAGAGTGTCACCGAATAAATTAACTATGAAAACTGAAGCTAAGTCGCCTCTTAAAAGAAAAGCTGTTAAAAATTTGAAAGAAGACTTAAAAGAAACGGATAAAGTGACTACAACAAAACAGAGAAAGGTGAAAAATGAAAATGAAAATGTGGGATTAGAAGTAAATGTGGATAATAAAAAACCAGTAACTAAAAGGAAGTCACCTAGAATTAAGAATGCTAAAGAATCATAGGATTGGTTAAATAAAAAATTTTAAGAATAAAAATTATGTCACAACTCACAACAAGTGATTTTGTTAATTCTAATTTGCATGATAAAATGGTTTAGGTATAATAAGAAACTGAAAATTCAGGCTTCTCAGTTTATTCACAACAAAGTTATAGGGGTCGAAAATGGCCTTTGTGAAAAGGATGGTCGGTTGTGCCACTTTTTTGCTCCTTGGCAGATCAATCAACAATAAATGTATTGATTTAATGATTTGATGAGAAAAACTTCTCATTTCAAATTATCTACTCTGCATTTGATTTGGTTAAAGATATTATGCTATCTATTAATTGATTTTTGTTTATTGGTAAACTGTTTAAATTTTGATGGTTGTGGCAAATGCAAGTACAATAAAGCATTGTGATTTTTGTATTGTTTCTTTTTAATGATTAAGTTATTTGTAGTTTGTTATTTGATATGATCAAAATGAAAATACCTCATTTGTTATAAGTGGATTTGTAAGAAATACAATATTTGGAATAAAAGATTTTAATGTTTTCTCTTGTGGTTTTTCTTTTTCGACTTATCCTTTTTCTGTTCAACTTTAGCTTTCTTCTTGTGAGTCTTTTTATTCTGTATTCTATCTAGTTTAGTTTTCATTTGAAATACTTTGCTTTTCTGTAATTTTTTAGTTGCTTGTTGTTTGAGTAATTTCTTTACTTCCTTTTTCGTTTTCATCGTTTTATCATCTTCCTCTGGTTCTGGTTCCTCTTCACTTTCTACTTCCGAAGCCATTCCGGGAACTTCTTGTAAATTTGTAGTTTCTTTTTTAACTTTAACCTTTTTTTCTACCGGTACTTGAGGCTTGTTCTCACCAATGACTATATCCCTCTTTTGGAGCGTATCTGATGACAGTTCCACTATCTTAACATTAACATCATCATCTTCATATTCCTCTTGAAGTATTTGTTCTAAATCTGGGATTGGACGAGATGATACAATGAGCTTCTTGTATGATTCTTTGTTCTGTGATACAAAAAATAGCAGATTTACGGTAAATACTAATTATTGCAATAAATATTAAAATAATGTAGGTAGGTCTATTTGTAAAACTTCTCTATCATGTAGTAACTAGGCCACTGGTGCCATTCAAATTAAAATAAATTATGTAGTGTAACATTTTACGTAATACAATAAAGGCTATCACAAAACTTTAAAAACCAACAAATAACGGAATGTGGACAATTTATTTACCTCCTGTTTGATCCGCCTTTTCTCTTCCTTCAACATTCTTTGTATTTCTTCTTGTGCTTTCTTTTTACGTTCTAATTTTCGTTTGCGGAACCCACATAAAAAGTCTCTGAAATTCATAAAAAATGAAATAAATGCTATGGCAAATTATAAAAAATGTAATATCATGTTGAACAATACAAGATTTAAAAATTAAGTAAATAGGATATTTACTTTCTTTTAGCTTCATCAAATACTACGGCTACTTTCTTTTTCTTTTCATTACTCTTATTTCTCTTCTTTGCCATTTTTGTGGGTTATTTTTATAAAGGGCGATTATCGATGTAAACAAAACACATGCAGTCATGCAGGCATAACCTCAAATGACATTGAGAAATGACAGATTCATACACAAATAACATCAATCAAAAACAGCTGATGCTAGGCACGTCATTATTTTAATCGGTACTTGTCGATTGGAAAATCATTGGGATATTTAAAAATAATCCATACTTAATATTATAAATGCGAAAGTAACTCTGTCTGTCTGTCTGTTACTCAATCACGCCTTAACTACTGAACCAATTTGCATGAAATTTGGTATGGAGATATTTTGATACCCGAGAAAGGACATAGGCTACCTTTTATTGCGAAATATGTACCACGGGCGAAGCCGGGGCGGACCTCTAGTAATAAACATAACATAAGGTATTAATTATTTAAAACACCACGGTCAGAATTCAATAATATAACGTTTAAGAAAATCTTTAGATCCTACAGCCTTAAAATTAAACATAAAATAATTTGTTTTGAGGATTTTTACCAAATTAAACACAAGATCGAGTAATAATCTAAAAAATTAGCATAAAAATTAAAAACAGATTGCACTAAAATATACAAAAATAAAGAGAATATATCACCGTTAAATAAATATTATAGGCTGATATTATATCTATAATACAAAATAGGAGAACTAAAAGAGACGAAAGAAAGTCATGATGTAAATATTAGGAAATTTATTGCTTTAATTAAATTTATAATACGGTTTCTGCCTGGTTTAATATAAATTTTTTAAATAATAAATTGCAATCATATCAAAATCGTAATAATCAATATATCTTGACGTTGTTGTGACGTATACCAAAACTATGTACCGATTTTGGCATTTTACCAACTTTTTTATAAAATCCTGCAACTTGATTGGTGGAACGTTGCGATTATTATTTTTTATGTACCGATTCTAGTCCAATCAGCGCACAAGTGCACAATAAAGACGGCATGTACGGAGTCATGGCTGTCAGTATATATTTGAAGCTTGAACGATGCGCTTCCTTTCGTCACGTTGGTTTTTTTTATTTGTGCATTTTGACGAAAATGTTATCGTGTGTGATTTTGAGTGTGTTAAAATATGGAATGCTTTGGATGCAGTGACGTGAAATATACCTTGACACGCAAGGTGAGTGGTGGAAAAATATGTAGGATTAAATTGATGGGCACAAATTGATTTATAATGAAAAATTGCGTGCATAATAAAAATTGGAATTTTATTACGTGTAGGTAAGCGTGAATATTCGCCCGTGTTAATTAACGGACACAAGGTCGTATGAAGGGATATAAATGTATTGATAATTTAATTGCAATAGTTTAATGCTAGCATAATAAGTGCGAAACGCACGGCCATATGTTAACATGCGGGAAAGGATAGTATTACATGTTACCGTTACTATTTTATTACATTCTATTGCTCTAAATCTAGTGTATGAGATTTGTAGAATATATGCGTATAGGAAAATAAAACGTAGGACATTAATATTAAATTGAAATGTCATAAAAATCGAATGATGATGAAGTGCAAATTTACTAATCTCAGATCGATTGGATTTTAATTAAACACAAGCACAATGTCAACGCACGAATGTCATTTAGATTTTCTTCAATAATAAGACCGTCAATCTATTTTTAATTCCAACTGTATCAGAAAATTGGATAAAGTTCACATTCACTGCTATTAATTTGTTTAGAATCTAGATAATAGGTAGGTACATACCTAGGTGATCTACCAAAATGTTATTTTCGTGACAACATTTCAAATATTACCGTATGGTAGGTACGTAAAATTTTGCTCTATCTTTTATTAATTTGTCTCTTCTTACATTTTTCTAGATATTTTGCTAATATCTTTAATTTTTTGCCCTAAAACATAAATGTTTTCAGAGGTTTTATAAAGCATACTGATAAATGGCCTCACATTATATTATCAAAGAGAGACATCTGTTCATATGTTTTAGGGCAAAAAATTAAAGATATTAGCAAAATATCTAGAAAAATGTAAGAGACATTTGAAATGTTGTCACGAAAATAACATTTTGGTAGATCAACTAGGTATGTACCTACCTATTATCTAAATTCTAATTATAATGGTTTTGTTTGTTTGTTTATCATTAATAATATGTTTTTCTACATACAGTAAAAGTTCCTTATTCGCGGGTAATAGGTTCCGTAAATGTGCCGCGAATAGAGAAACCGTGAATAAGGAATGGTAATTTGTATGGGGTTATAGGGAATACGTTCTTAGGTGACGAAATAAAAAAGCAAATACATAAAGAAACCAGTTTAATTTAAGTTTTTGACCAAACATATTTATTAATTACCATTTAATTAGGTATTATCTTCAGGTTTAGGCAATGGCTTGTCACTTTTTACTCGTTTTTCATTTTTTTAGTCGACATTATAAATTCGTAGTTGTAGTTCAAGCGTTTACTAAGGATAACTAATGGTTTTTATTTAGGTAAATACATATATGTATGTACCGATGTACCGATTCGATCCGCGAATAAAGAATTTTAGGCCGCGAATACAGGATTTAGGTCACATTTTTTCTATCCGCGAATAGTGAAACCGCGAATGAAGGAAGTGCGAATAAGGAACTTTTACTGTACACATAGGTACCATACTTACCTAGTTTAAAAGAAGTTAGCTTTTAAAACAAACAGAATATTCAATGCATTCTAATAAGATGAAATATGATAATACTATTATTAATCACCTAAATAATATACAAAATTGAGCAGGTATATTAGGAAATCTTTCCATGCTAATCTATACTAATATTATAAAGCTGAAGAGTTTCTTTGTTTGAACGCACTAACCTCAGGAACTACTGGTCTGATTTGAAAAATTATTTCCGTGTTATATAGCCCATTTATCGAGGAAGCCTATAGGCTATATATACGCTAAGACCAACAGGAGCAGAGCCACGTGGGTGAAACCGCGAAGTGCAGCTAGTCATTAATAAGTTACAATATGGAACTATAGAGAGAAATTAAAATTAAGTTTATCAACACTTCACTTAGCTGATAGTACATATAAGTAATGCAATTAAAACATTCAAATTATAGTCTTTTGCATAATTATGTGGCATTAGTGTCCCTAAATGTGAATACTAATCTATTTTTGTAACAGAAAATATTGAGTCTACTTATATTTTATTGGTCATGAAATAAAGCTCTAAAATGAAGCTATGAAAAAGAAAGAACATAATGAAAAATGTTCAAGTTTGGCTATTAAAATTTATATATTAGGGTAGACATAGCATATTAGTTTGTGAAATTTCATTTTGATTAACCAAAAAAATCAACAATTATGTTACTAAAGTTGTTTGTAAAATAAAAAAAAATCATTATAATTTTTATTAAATCATGGTTTCAGACATTGACATGATGCCACATTTTACTCTCAACGCGCCTAAAGAAGTTTCACTACAATAAAAATGAATTTGTTAATACTGTATCAAAATTGACTGACATTAATTTTATCTATAACTAGCGACCCGCCCCGGCTTCGCACGGGTGCAATGCTGATACTAAATACGGCGGCCGGCCGGTACCGCCGCAAACGCTACGTCCCGCAATTTTTAAATCTGTAATATCTTCGAAAATATTCACTTAAATCATACGGTGTAAAGGGCCATATAGATCTATATTAAATGAACAATGTATTTAAGGTATTTAATTGGTTAAGGATTAATGCTGTATTGTTTAAAATCGCTTCGAAAATTAGCCATTATTTGTCGTAAAAAGTAAATGACAAAAAAAAGTTATTGTGGGTTATCCATAAGAGATAGATATATACCATCGCGGACTTTTCTGTAGACCTTTTCAATGTGTATAATACTTAGTACATTATTTTGATAAAACTCGTAGGGTTCAGCCTGCTTTTGAAATGTAAGCGGAAAAAATGTAATTTTTTACGACATCACATTAGAAACCTCAAAAATAATAGTACTTCTCCACTATTTAATGGATGTTATTATACATATAAACCTTCCTCTTGAATCACTCTATCTATTAAAAAAAACCGCATCAAAATCCGTTGCGTAGTTTCAAAGATTTAAGCGTACAAAGGGACATAGGGACATAGGGACAGAGAAAGCGACTTTGTTTTATACTATGTAGTGATGATAAACAGAGTATTATTTAATTTTGCATTTATAAACAAATCAGCTGATATGGCTAGGTGTTGTCTAGTAAGCGGTGTTGATAATTTTTTGAGTAGGTATTTTTTGTTTTACAAATAGCAAAGTAAAGTAATAGTAATTTAACTTTGAAGATTTAGGGCTAGTTGCACAATTTGAGTTTGAGTTTAGAAAAATGATTATACATTTCTTTATTGCCGTGTGTGAAAATTGTCCAGAAATATTTATATTTATTTATTATACAGTAGGTATAATGATGTACACAACGCAGCATGGAAAAATGGGACCATATGTAAAAAAAAAATTTCAATAAATATCCCGTCTATAGGTTGGAAACTCGCAGAGATATTGAGTAAAAACAAATAAAAGACAAATTAGACCTACATCGTTTTTAGGAATACTTCAAAATTTAAAACAAGTAGTTTGAGTACATATCAAGGCAGATTATAGATATTACTAATAAGGCAAAGGCACCCTTGATGATGTTTACAAAAGAATTGAGAATTCATACTCTATATCAATAGTTTCAAATTTTTGTAATACAAAAGAGAGGTGGATGCATGGTGGATGCCAAAAAGCTCTAATGGCATTTTAGCTCTTACGAGAAAACAACTATTGCATTTGAAACTTTCACATTTATTATCTTTCTAAGCTTAAAACTTACACCTTACATAAATTCTTAAGCATTTGGAACAAATGATTTAACAATTTAGCACTTGAGTTAAAATTGAGAAACGTGTTATGTCTGCTGACAATCAATACACGAACATCTGTTGCGATTATCCATGTTACAAACAATACATCACTTACGTTATTTGTGAAATACCAATTTAACATACTACAGACTTGCTACAGACAGAGAAACAGACAGAGAGAGTTACGCAGAGAGTTTCGCATGTATATCTAACTAGCTTTCCGCTCGCGGCTTCGTCCGCGTTTTCAAAGAAAAACCCGCATAGTTCCCGTTTCCGTGGGATTTCCGGGATAAAACCTACCCTATGTGTTAATCCAAGTTACCCTCTATATGTGTGCTAAATTTCATTGTAATCGGTTCAGTAGTATTTGCGTGAAAGAGTAACAAACACACACATCCTCACAAACTTTCGCATTTATAATATTAAGTAGGGATTACAGATACTCCATCTGAATACGAAGCTTCTATTAGAGAGCAGATAGCAATCAACTATTGTCGCAGGTTAAGTGGGATCAATGGTAAATTTAATTTGATCAGATTGAAGCACGACTTTAAGATTGCCGAATTCAGCAGTGCCTATACAGTGTAGGCATAGACATAATTGCATAGAAACTTCGCAGAGCGAAACTAAAAAAGAACTGAGAAAGATGTACCCTATGATATTATAAGCCCAATGAAAGCAAGAATAGAAGAATAGATAGAAATTAGAAACCCAAGAGCCCAAATTATTTCTGAACTAGCGGTAAAGCTTTCGAAACTTCCAGTTAAAAATAAAAATAATGAATCTGTTTTAAAATTGTTACCGACGAGACTTAATTAAGGATTACGATGAGCATTGTACGGATTACCATATAAAGTGGCTGATACTGTGCAGTTATTCTATTATACTTATTCAGTCGTAATTATTTATTCAGCCTGCGTCCGTACTTGACTGTCTCTCGAGTATTATAAGAATAGCATTCCATAGCGTTGCATCTGCTGCTTATACCACATTTGGTAATGTCCACGGCATAGAGCACTTCCTCTCCTTCCCGTATTTAAATTCTGTCATTCCTCTGTATCAAGTTAGCTTCGATGTGCATATATAAAATAGGTACTGGTGAAGCTGCTTTTTAACCTAAATATTGATAAGGTGCTTTAAAAATAAAAATAGGTGCAAAATCATCACGGTATGATTCGACCCAAAGTAGGCAAAACTTCCGATCAAAGGATTATGGTATTTTGTTTACGTTTTATTCAGAATTTTACAAATGTTAATGTCTTTTAAAATAATGTGGCTTTCGAGTAAGTTAGTTTTCGAGTTTATCCGTTACATAGATACCTGTAAACTTTCCTCTTATATACATTTTGGATAGAGATATACACATCAGTATACAATAGCTACAGAGCTGGTTGTTTGAACATGTTTATAAATAGTATCGATCAATGTAAAGCCCCGAGTAGTCAGGCTCTATTTGAAATGTATAGACTTCGAACCACACTTGCGTGTTTGGCCACGTATGCCATAAGCAGCTCCAATGGTATCCACACAGCTCTATCGTTCTGAAGTTTGCGCAAATAACGTCGCAATCGATTCGTAAAAATTCCATTGAATAGAGCTGGTGGACAATCATACTTTAAACCTTTGCCGCGTATGGTGGTACCCCTTTTGGTATCGTGTTCGTGGAATTGAAAAGAGATGGCTATCAATATCCAGATCTGATGGTTGGTACCGGTGGTTGGAAGATATGGTAATAGCAGGTGCATTCATTTGTCGAAGACCTAAAAAAGGCATAGAAGAGAAGCTGGATAAATTTGGGAGAGAAATTTTTGTACTTTCGATTTTTAAACCTAAAGCATAACTATTAGTTACATTAATTTAATAGTTCTTTTATGTTTTGAAATAGAAAAAAGTATATCGAAGTAAATCAAATCAATGAATTAGTTAATTCAATGCTCTTCAATAAAATTGAAGTAAGAACCTTCCCAATATTGAAATTATTTTCATTCAGTTAGATTTCAAGTAAGATCTTTACAGTTCTATAGAAAGTGAAGACGGTTTACGTAATGTGAATATCTGAACTAAATTTAAATAGTGCATTATAGTATACAATATGCAGTCTAGCGCTAATTACGGAACCAATAGCGATTGTATTTGCAAAGGAATACATAGCACAAAAAAAATATATATACCGGCCGAATTGAGAACCTCCTCCTTTATTTGAAGTCGGTTAAAAATGTCACATATATCAAGACAAAGATCGGAGTTGATCAGAGACAATCAATCCGCACTTGGCACGCATTTGAAGGTCTTAGCACTCTTTACTGAATAGTAACTACACAACTTTTCTTATCTAGATCAAAAGAATTGAATTAACTCATCTATATCAATTGATTCGAATATTATGCGTGTTGGAATAGTTTGTAGAGCTGTCATGTGTACGTCGAATAAATAATTGTTAATTATGAGGGTAGATATATTTTTTTTATCTATAATTATCTATCTGTCTGCCTCATAACGCCCTTGACCGTGGCAAGTGCCACTGCTGAAAATTTACGTATTTTTAATCAATCTTGTATTACTATTCTGTTTATTTTAGAATCCTATTTTTTTGCACCACTATTATTACCAAACTCCAATAATGCATCAAGTGCAGTTATTTTTTCATGATTCCATACTATCCATTCGATTGCACTAAGGTTAGTTTAGAAGATGTAGATAGAATACAGATGTCTATAGGTACCTAATAGTCGTACATACATCAGACAGGTGAGACAGATACAAGTATGTACACATACATTAATCATAAAACACTCGACAACATTTAAATCACGTTATTTATATGAAAGTTAACAAACAACGCGTAGTTACAATACGCGAGATGCAGAGATTGGCGGCAATAAAATAGCAAAGAAAGTGTGTCAATCGCTATCAGAGCCTGGCTCAGCGAAATGTGCAAATACAGTATCCCTACTAATGATGTTATAAATGTGAAAGTCTGTTTGGATGATCTTTGTTCTGGCCTAAATGCCTTCACATTAATGAATTTTAGTATGGAGATAAAGGACGTGACTGCTTTGGTCACAAAAACCAAAGTTGAAGGGGTGTAGTTAAATTAGGAAAGGATAGTTAGCCCAATCATAGTCGGAAAGCTATTTGGTTTAATATAAATCGTTATCTTGATATTTTTCTGAAAAGTTACACCATTATTAACTAATACTATCTTAACTTCTCCGTGATATCTTGACTTGTATTATTATCTTTTCGTCCTTTGCTCCCAGCTCCGCTGATATTTATTGTTGGAATTATATGCAAAAATTAATTAATTATTATGAGTAGGTATAGTCACTCATTTGATTTTTTTTGTAAGTATAAAATAACCACCACCCGTAGATATTTGTTCAGTCCTATTTTGATTTGTGAACAGTGCACAAGAATATTATAGTGAAAATAAACAGTGTTATAGTGAGCGAAGTGTATTATTTTATGCCCTAACCTCCTACAATATAAATCGTTATCTTGATATTTTGCATAAAAGTTTCGCCATCCTATAAAGCATTAATTCTATATTGACTTCTCCGTGATATCTTGACTTGTATTATCTTTTCGTCCTTTGCTCCTCTGATATTTATTACCTACTTGTTGGTAGATCGAGCCTAGGATATGTCACCATATTTATTTACGTTGCGTACATGTTTTTGCGTTTCAAATGTGGTTATAATATTAGTAGGTATTATGTGATAGAAATGGCGCAATATCAAAAGATAATTTGCATTTACATGCCATGTCATGATGAAATACTACAACCTACTTGTACTGACGGATTCCGCGTTTTCAAGACTAATTTAGCTGAAAACTTAAGCCTATAGTCCCAATAACATAGTACCTATGTTTCCCAATAAAAAAATAGGTTCGTGTGTAATTACTCCAATATTTATGAAAAAAGACTTGTTAATATGTAGTCATGTAATTAAAAGATATTATAAAATGACGATACAGATTTTTTTTTTGCCTGATCTCCGAGTTAAAATGCTGAAAATATTTAATTGGATTATATTGTTTCAGGGAGAACAATAGAAGAGTTGCGCAAAACACCAGAATGACGTCCAGGTATTAAATCATCTTAATATGAATATAATGAAATGCGTATCGAGATCTCGGAAACTTGTACATCGTCGCCAAGAACCGGTTCTAGCTGTTATTTATTGTTAACTAAATATTTTACGTTGTTTTGTTTGGGCAAAAATGGACTACAACTTTCTCTCTGGTTCTTCTTTATTTTAAAAAATTTCTTGCAAATTTTGTATGTCTGGAGGGGCTTTATTTATATAACTAATGTTCGTTTAAAATCGAAAGTGTTATGTTTTTTATTAATTTTATTTAATAATTAAACTCATCAGCACATTGTTAATTGGCAATAAAAGCACAATGCTTTAGTCATTCTGCGTAATTGGATTCAATTTGTTGTTTCGATTGATTAAGAGAAATGGTTCTATCTAGTCCTTAATTGATGCATTCGTTCATCATTTCTTTATCATGAACTAGTCGTAGCATTATTGTTTTAAAAATCATGTACATATTTATCTCAACATAACCCTCGACCCGTAAATGAAGATTATTTATATATGTACCTACTTCTTATTTTTAGAATCTCTTATGTATCAATGACAGATTATGTACAATGTAAATACTTGTAAGGTATATTTTATCCAACATTAAAATTTATTTATTAGAAGTACATATTTATTGTCCTTAGGTATATTCGTTCATATAGAGGAAATTGTTTATTGTGATTAATTAATTCGTAACATTTTAACCACTAATTACTGCATTGTTTGTATTTGTTACTACTAATTATAATACTATAATGACATCGTATATAGTAAAAACTAATATGGTTAATTAAAATTAGGTTAGACCGTCTGTTCGTGTTGCTGGAGGCGGGTTCCGGGCCGGCGACCCGCCGCGCGGCTGCGCGACAACTCGGCGAGGTCCAAAAGGCGCACCCTGAGGAACTCCACAGGTTGCTGGCCCGCCTGATGAAACACCTGCGCTCCCCGGCCTGGGAGACGAGGATAGCGGCCACACAAGTAAGGAAAAGGATAATTTTTATGGTTTTTGTTTATCTTTGTTGCGGAAATACGTGTAGGTACCTTGTTAATTGCTTTTGGGGATTCGTCATCTTAAAAATACGATGTGATTTTTTTTTAATTGATAAGTGGTTTGATCTATTTATAGGTAACTAGCTTTCCGCCCGCGGCTTCGCCCGCTTTGTCGAAAACATAATAAATTATATACTAAAACCTTCCTCTTGAATCACTCTTAAAAAAAACCGCATCAAAATCCGTTGCGTAGTTTTAAAGATTTAAGCATACATAGGGACATAGGGACAGAGAAAGCGACTTTGTTTTATACTATGTAGTAGTGACTCTCGCTTCGTAAACTGTTTAAGATATCAAATAATATTATAGTTCGAACATAAATTTAATGGCGCCCGATGACTTCTGTTGTATAACAAAAATCTTTATAATGATGTTATTGCATAACTATAATTCAGCATATAATCTCGACTATTATCTTTCAGATAGTGTTATGTATAATCAAAACTTTCAACGAATATAATTGCTGTAAATATAAATAAACAAAGGTCATATAGACCAATTTTTGTAATTTTTAAAATTAAAATTTCGGAGAGGTGTTTTATGCGGGCGATTAAAATACATAATCTCGCTGATCATCAATGGCACATTGCCCGATATAATTAAAATTTACGAGTTTAAAATAAAATAAAAATATGCAGTGATATTATTTATACTTATTATGTCATGATGAGATTGTTGATAATAATGTCTTGCAAAAAATTGTACATCGGTTGAGTAGCTTTTGCTTGAAGGAGAAACAAACAAAAATACAAACTTTCGCATTCGATTTTATGTGCCTCGTATTAAGACTTTAATTTATCTGACCTCTCGATTCGCCGCCTAGGTAACATAGTCATTATATTCATCTCTATAGATGTAGTAATCGAGTTGAGATTCAATTTGTGTGCAGCGAAGGATGAAACGCAGTTGTACAGTGCTTAAATTTCGATTAAGACAAGTGATGATAGCCAAATGAATTTATGCAGTTGGATTATAAATAGGTACATCGACATAATGCAGTTGCTTAACTTTAAGATAAACTCTGACGCTATCATTCCACCAAATAAACGGGGTACCTGATCATATCGTGGACTGGGTTATCTCTCTGACCTGATTACTACAGAACGTACGTTGATTGTACTATGTATGCACTTAAATGATATCGAAATATGCGGAGTTTAGTGGTCTTTGAGTCTTGTGAAGCTGGGAATGCTACTTAGTAATAAATTTAATGGACTTAACTATACTTTTTACAGTTATTTTTACGTTTTGTGCAAAATTGATCTGGTTCATTTTATAATGACTTCTTCTTCTCTTTATTAATGGCTCCACCCAATAGACAGGGACTCTGCCAATGTCCAGTAAATATGACTACAATTTACTATTGAAGTGTTTTACAGATTGTCAAATATGTGTCTTAAATGAAAAATACGTTCACATTTTGTTGTTGCTTATCATTAGCTTTTACTTTATCATCAATTAGGTCATAACTTTAATAATGCCCAATGTTATGATGTCATGGGGATGTCCCATTTTGTATTATACCCGGTGCTTTTCAGGATCGACCTTATTTAATAGTTTGAAAAAAATGTTATTGTTGGTGAAGTTTCAAGAGTTACGTTAATATACACCTGTTTGGCTGTTTATAAATTAGATTTTTTGCTAGCCCAGAACCATTTCTTGATCCATATCAAGGCTGCAACACTTTTTATTATTTCCCAAACGTTCATTAATTTGTACAATAAAGAGTAAATAAATAAAATAATAAATAAATAAATAAGAATAATTACCAAAATATTTTAAGTTGAAATTTCATTTTTTCATATTTTTTAATTTTTCATTCTGTTTTTTTCTACCGCTTTATAATAGTAAAAGGTACTTCCTGTTATAAATAGATCATGTTACTTTTGCATTTCAATGTCAATTAGTTTGCGATCACCGCTCCCATTGGGGTGTGGCTCAGAAAGTAAATAGTTTTATCTAATTATGCTGACCTTAGATTGTTTTAGAGTTTAATTGTAGGTTGAGTTAATGAACGTGGTTTATGTTCATGTCAACTTCTATTTATTACTTTTATACTAGCTTTCCGCCCGCGGCTTCGCCCGCGTTACAAAGAAAAACCCGCATAGTACCCGTTCCCGTGGGATTTCTGGGATAAAACCTATCCTATGTGTTAATCCAAGTTACCCTCTATATATGTGTGCTAAATTTCATTTTAATCGGTACACATACATCCATCCTCACAAACTTTTGCATTTATAAATTATAATATTAGTAGGATAGGATAGGATTCATCAAATGCGTTATGATATTCATAAGTAAGAGACGTTGTATATCATAGGTTACTTTTATCTCCAGACATAATGTTATGATTTCGATCTAGTAGATAAAATTCTTAAATTATGACGATTGACGATGGGGCGGGTCGCTCAAACAGAATTCTAGTACGATTAGAGACTAAAATGCAACAAACTTTTTTGCAACAATAACAAAACTCAAAGGGACAAATTAGAAGAATCAATAAATGCAATTGAAGAGTGAACACGTTAAAATCTATTTGAATACGAATAAGACAAATAAAATAAGATTGTTTCCACGATAAATTAATTACTGACAAATAGTAAAAATAAATTGTTTAAAAAATTGAACGATGAATATTTTCTTCAACAGGCAGTGGAGGCAATTCTATCAAATGTCCCGGAATGGTGCCCCTCCTTCACTGGCACGGAAATCAAAGGTTCGTATATGTTGTCTTTATGATTTAAAAATCATTTCAAACTTTGCATATCGACGTTTTTTAGTATGTATTGGTAAATTGGTAGTAATAAGTGCATGGTATTGGTAGTTTTAAATGCCAATTCTTGTTTCTTACTACCCTTGTGACGTAAGTATGCATTTTTTTTTCAAATATTGTTTTGCACTGATAGGTCATTCATTCATACTGAATGAAAGAATAAAAAATTATATATTGTATGTCTGACATTGTGTGTATGTATATACAATTACTAGCTATCCGCCCGCGGCTTCCCCCGCTTTGTCTAAAACATAATAAATTATATACTAAAAACTTTCTCTGGAATCACTCTATCTATTAAAAAAAACCGCATCAAAATCCGTTCCGTAGTTTTAAAGATTTAAGCACATAGGGACATAGGGACAGAGAAAGCGACTTTGTTTTATACTATGTAGTGATCAGTTATCAATTTTAATAATGGTAATTGTTTTATTTTTATTCGAAAGTCAGGTTAATCCAAGGTTATCCTACGAATTAGTAATATTAACTAAACATGGTTTTATACTTTTATATTAGTGATAAAATATCGTGAGATCAAACAGTACTGTTTGCTCAAAGATTATAGGAGGAAAAACTGTATAAGATAAGGAAACTAGAAACATTAATAATTTAATAATGGTTAAATACTACAAAATCTCGATAATTTTTCAACCCTTTTTTCGTTTCGTCAATGCTGTTATTAGTGATAGAACAAAAAAAAAAAATCAAAAACATTTTTTTTGTAATAGATAGAAATAGGAAATCTACTAAAATTATAATATCTATCGAATTTACCATTAAAACTGATTTTCACGTTTGCTAGGTACTACGAGCGTTACAGTTAATTTCACAAGAAAATATACTTTACAATTCGATTTTCATAACCGTAATATGTAATGTCCTAGGCAATGTAGTGTTGCTAGAAATAAACTATGCCCTTATCTATGAGGTCACTGCTCCCGCTACGTCATGCTGCAGGGAAGTGCATATCCTATGTGAGAATAGATTAACCTATATATCATGTTGGCTATATTTGACCTTGCCACAATATGAGATGAGAATGTGGATATTTTATTGATGTAAGTCGAGCTTGTCTGGCTATAGGTGTGGTGAATAAAACTTTATTTATTTATTTATTTATTTTATTATTTATTGCACACACAAAAGAAATAGAGACACATACAGTACAGATAAGAGGAAAATAATGTGTACAAACGGTGGCCTTATCGCTAGGTAGCGATCTCTTCCAGGCCACCGTAAGTAATATGTAAGGAGAGACGTTAAAAGGAGGTGGGTGAGCAAAAAATAAGGCGTTAGGGAAAAAGAAAGAATAATTATAAATATTCAATGTATACAATATATATCACATACAACACATATATATAGTAGAAGTATATAACCAGAGAAAAAATAATTATAAATATTTAAAAAACATAACATATAGAACAAATATATAGTAGTAGGTATATAACAAAGAAGAAAATAAGATAACAGTAAGGAAATAGAGGAAGAAGCTAAGCCAGAGAAAGATAGTGTGACTTAAGGAGGTGTTTAAAACTTCTTAAGGATTGCGCTTGACGAACTTCTAGTGGAAGTTCATTCCAGAGTTTGGCAGCACGAACAGCAAAGGAATGACCATAAAATTTGGAGTTCGTGACAGGGACACGTAAGAGTAAAGTTTTGGAAGGACGAGGGAAAGGAGAGGTAAAGAAATTAAATTTATCTTTGAGATAGTGAGGAGCTTTAGGATCAAACAGGACGGAGAAAAGAAGATGAAGGATGTGGGAGTTACGTCGGAAGCGGATGGGAAGCCAGTTGAGTTTTTTGCGATAGTCAGACACGTGGTCAAACTTACGCAAGCCAAAGATAAAGCGAATAGCCAAAGATAAAGCGAATAGCCAAAGATAAAGCGAATACTTTTATTTATTTATAAAGCTTTTGAATTTATAAATGAGAAATTTTTATTTTAGTGACCCTTAGACACAAAACTCTTTCAGAGTATATTTTAAAGTTCGATTGCTCGCAGGATCACGGTGGCCGAGAGATCATGCGTTGCCCTGACAAGGCTAAAGACGTGGGTTCGAATCCCGCCTCATGATCGAATTTTTTCTATTCTTCAAAAATAAAATCTTATTATTGATTTTGTTATTTTTAGTTTGATGGCATTCAAATGCTTTATAAATATAAATTTATAAAGAATAGAAATATTATTTTTCTATTCTTTATAAATTTATAATCTTATTATTATATTTTAGGACTATTAAAAATTTTTGAAATTGGTCAATAGTTGTTGAATTTACTCATCATTTCTCATAACAATATAAATTGATAATTGAGATAACATATGTCTAAACACACTACGCCAAAGGCAGACCGAAGTTTGGCAAGATTAGGTTTGTACTTTGTAATGATATTTGAATTTGTGACTTCACATAATCCCGAAATTACATTGTTATAGCTTACATCCTTTTTTGTCGTGCATAAGTTAAGCGGGAACTACCAATGAAAAAGTGATTTTACATTTTTTAAGAAAAAAAATTGGTGTTTAAGAAATTTGATAATAATAGTTGCATAGTAATTTGTAGAAGTGTTTTGTACTACTTTCTAAGGAGGAAATGCTCCGAGGAAAATATAGACAAGGATAGAAATATAACCTCTCTCTGTCATGCAACACTACGGATCAGCTACGGAAGCGGAAGTTCATTGTATATCAAATCAAATTACATATATATATTTCTCTATAATTTTATATAATTTAAATTTGTGGAGGATAAATTGCCACTTACTTTTAAATTGGGATACAGATAAATAAGTAAATGACAATATAATGGTGCAATATAATTGTATTGTGTTAACATTAACAATGCTGATTAAGCCCGCCGGATTTCCTCTCCCGTTGATGAAATGATATCGTATAGCGTCTGGCATATATTACGAGTTACGATTGTAATGAACTAGCTTTCCGCCTGCGGCTTTGTTCACGAATGATCTCCATCCCATATTTCACTTCCTTAGATACTGCGATGAATACTTATTTTCATTATTTTTTGTGTGTTGGTGAACGTAAAGATAATTGCAATTGAATTAAATTTAAAAGATGGTTGACCTCAGCAGTTCAGTTATCTTCTAATTTCATCAAAATCAGAAATTTACATGAAATCAAACACAAACCATTAAAAATTTTCTTTGTCTCCGACTCATATCCTCTTGAAATTTATTTGAAGATGCTTATCTAGTTAGACTTTTTTGTCTTCAACCGAAATGGTATTGAATATTGCAATAGGCCAATGACACAGTCATAAAACGTAAAAGGTAACATATAATAGAGGTATTATCCCCATTGCAGAAGAAGAAGACAGCAAAGAGACAGAAGATAGTAACCTCCTAAAATGTGAGACGTTTGACATCGAGCGGGTGCTGGAGCACGGCGCGCACCTCATGGGCTCGGAGGGACACGAGTACGATGTGGAGGAAGAGGCTAATAATGCAGGTAAGGTTTTAGATACGAGGGAAGGGCAATATGGTAATGTTTACTTTAAAAAAGAGAAAAAGAAGGTAACTTCACTACATAGTATAAAACAAAGTCGCTTTCCCTGTCCCTATGT
>CAJQZM010032334.1:0-18722 GCA_907164665.1 Colias nastes | reverse complement strand
TGTCGGAGAATTTAAATAACTCCCCATAATTAATTATAATTAGGTAGATATGAGAAATAATATTAAATAATGACTCAGTGCGCACACCTTGCGCGGTCGATGGTAGTACCGAGACTATATCATCGAGCTACTGACTCAAGGAATATAAACCATAGCATAGCCCGTAAACCCATGCATTTCATATCAATTCAATATCGACATTATGTTGTACACAATAGAGTACATTATAATAGGAAGGTATAGCCACATAACAACTACTCTGTTATGATTCTCTCACAAGTAAATGTAAATTTTTGCAAGATTATGTGAAATATTTAGGGTTTATTATAAATAAGGAGGGATTACGGCCGGATCCAGAAAAGTTGGAAGCTATTTCCAGTGCACCCACACCTAATAATGTTTCGCAACTTAAGAGTTTCCTAGGCATGCTTAACTATTACGGTCGATTTATTCCTAATTTAAGTACTATATTACAACCTTTACATAATTTATTAAAAAAGGACGTGAACTGGAAATGGGATTCAAACTGTAGGGAAGCGTTTAATGAGGCAAAGCGATCACTCTTAAGTGAACGGTGTCTGGCACATTACGAGGAAGGACGCGAGTTACTATTAGCGGTGGATAGTAGCGCGTACGGGCTGGGCGCTGTGCTGGCGCATCGCTACGTGGACGGCAGCGAGCGGCCGGTAAGCTGTGTGTCGCGCACGCTTAACTCGGCTGAACGTAATTACAGCCAACTTGACAAAGAAGCGCTCGCTATTTTGTTCGGTGTAACGAAACACCACCAGTATTTATTCGGCAGACGATTCACATTACGCACAGATCACCAACCATTAACATATATTTTTGGCAGTAAGGGCGGTATTCCGCAGACGGCAGCGAGCCGTTTGCAGCGATGGGCAGCGCGTCTGGCTGCATACGATTTTAAGATCGAATTTGTTAGGTCAGCGGACAACGGGCCGGCTGATGCGTTATCGAGGTTACCGTTAACACGAGAGGGTCGCATTACAGACTCAGTAGATTATTTAAATTTAGTTGCGGACGCATTACCTGTTTGTTACAGCGATGTCGCCGCGGAAACGGAACGTGACAACTTATTGTGTAAAATTAAGCGGTATATTATGTTTGGCTGGCCGCTTAGTCCGAGTTGCGATGAGGAGAAACCCTATTTTGCTAGAAAACAGGATTTTGTAGTTGAAAAGGGGTGCGTTATATATAAATATAGAATAGTCATACCTTACGTTTTACAAAACAAAATTTTAGAGGAGATTCATGAGGGGCACCTTGGTATGAATAAAATGAAAACTTTATCACGAAATTATGTATACTGGGCGAGTTTAGATAAGGATATTGAAGAAACTTGTAGGTCGTGTTCGGCGTGCCGCTCGGTGCTGGACGCGCCGGCGCGCGCACAGCTGCACCCGTGGGAGTTCCCGCTGCACCCGTGGCAGCGCGTTCACGCAGATTTTGCAGATTGCGGGGGTGTACGCTATTTAATTTTAGTGGACGCACATTCTAAGTGGATTGAAGCTTATTCAATGCGGTATACGAATGCAGATTTCACTATAAAAGTTTTGAGAGGCATATTCGCAAGGTTCGGTCTACCATCGCAACTTGTAACTGATAACGGTCCACCCTTTTCTTCGTATGAGTTTAAGACTTATTGTAAAAATAATTGTATTAGGCACACGACTTCGGCCCCTTATCGGCCACAAGGGAACGGGGCGGCGGAAAACGCCGTTAAAATAATTAAAAAAACAATTAAAAGAGCGTTATTTGAAGGCGAGGACGTGAGCACAGCACTAAATAAATTTCTTTTTAAATATCGCAATTGTGAGCACGCCACGACGGGTATATCACCAGCATTAGCACTACAAGGACGACGCCTACGCAGTCGCCTGGACGCATTGCGACCCGACGTGGCGGCTGCGGTTCGCGATAAACAGGAAAAGCAAATCGCGCGCAGTTCGGCGACGCTACGGGAGTTTAGCGTGGGGGATGCTGTGCTCGCGAGGGATTATAGGTCTAAGGAAGATAAGTGGGTAGAGGGCACGGTTTCTAAAAAGACAGGGCCGGTTTCATATAAAGTCGAGTTAGGAAACGGCATCGAGTGGCGAAGGCACGTCGATCAAATAATATCCATGAAAAATAGGTTCTCGTTATCACGAACAAATGCCACCTGTGCAAACGACGCGGGTGACCTTGAGGCCGGTAAAAAACTCGAGGGGGAGACGTGGGAAGACGCAGCCAGTGGTGACGAAACAAATCACCAGTCAGAGACTGAAGGGCTGTCCCCACGCGTAGATGCGGCACCAACGGCGTCGCAGGTTAGCCCTGAGACATCACAAATGTCCGCTCGTGCACTGCGTGCAATTAATCGAGCAAAAAAAAAAAAATATTGTAACGAAAGATATGTAATTTAGGTTCTAGTAATATTTATATAATATTAAGTATATGTAATTTAGGTTATGGTATTTATATGTATAGTTGTGCGATCAAGGCGTTTCCTTATGTTCATTATGTTCCAAGCTGTCTTTTAAGTTTGTGTGTTAATTACTTGTCCTACATTATGTTATTGTGATCTTGTTGCGGAGGAGTGTAATAACGGTAGTATAAAATAAGTAACAAATTAATTATTATGGTTGAGGGTAAATCTGTTTCTTTGTAATAAACCAGTCTGTCGTTGAAGCCCGCCTTTCATTTACGTATCAATCGGTTGCAGTTATCTCCTTTTATATTTGGTCATTTATTTGACCCATTTAGTGATTTTTGTATTTATTTAAGATTATTTTAAACCAATCAAGCAATACAATAGTCTTATAAATAACTGGTAGTGAGAATATTTCCTAAAATTGGTAGAAAAAGTTACATTAACCCCTAGTCGGGGGTAAATGCAACTAACTGCCATAGCTCTTCTTCTATTTCATATAAAACAACGAATATAGAATATATTTATGAGATTTCATGTTATTCATAGGATTTTGAACTGTATTATCGTGTAGCAAGGACTAGTTTTCAGAAAAAAACTTATTTTTCTGATTGTGGGGCAAATGCAACTATTTGTTAGAGAATTAGTGTGGGGAATGAAAAAAACTTATTCATCGATATTTTTTTATTATTCTGCGTGTGATTTGTATCGTACTATTGTGTATTAGGAAACTATTGCTACAATAACGTTGCGATCGTAGATGGCGCCGCATTATTTAGAGGAAAAACTCATGTAAGTACTTTGATTTACCACTTTAAATCGCAACAAAAAAAAAACAGTGCCCCTACCTACTAAGTCAATTTTAGTTTTTGGTCAGAACAAATAATATTCTTTGTGTTAAATATTGTTAAAAACGTAAACCAAACAAAATACGTTTATTAGTTAGTCAACCGTTTACTAAAAATTACTTGAACAATCACAGAACTATCCTACCTATCCTTTTTAGTTATATTCTTTAACCACGCTTCTTTTATCTAATTTGAATTTTACTTACGAACCCGTCTCTAGGTATAATATCGAAGAAAAAATCGATGGTTCTTCTTTAATTAATCATAAAGAAAGTATATTTTGACTACCAAGAAGGATACATAATAAATTAAAAATATCGACACTGTCACATCACTAGTGTTTTTAGTTTCATACAAAAATATAAGGGGCTATTGTAACTAATCTCACAGTTGCAATAACCCCATAGTGAAATTTTCACGAGGCAAATGTAACTGCATCAATAACACAAAATAGAGTCAACTAACGCACTGTAATATAAATGAAATAAGCTTAACGGCTTGTGATAATCGTGTCCAATCAAAAACACCTGCAAAAAATCACTCCTAAACAATTTTTTTGTCTACAAAACCCGACACCTGTTTTTACGCACACCAACTTCAAAATAGCGGTTTGACACAATGGCCTATAAATCAAATAGTTTTCATCGTAGTGGCGCCATCTATTACTTGTAAGCTTTATTAGTCGTTGAGCTATTGAATCATAGGTGGCGATATATTACAACAACTCTAATAAATGAGTTATGATAAGGAGTTGCCATAGCCCCATAGTTGCATTTGCCCCGGTTGACCCTATATATTATATAATATAATAATCTATACTAATATTATAAGGCTGAAGACTTTGTTTGTTTGTTTGAACGCGCTAATCTCAGGAACTACTGGTCCGATTTGAAAAATTCTTTCAGTGTTAGATAGTTCATTTATCGCTATAGGCTATATTATATCATCACGCTAAGACCAACAGGAGCGGATCAATGCGGGTGAAACCGCGGAGCACAGCGAGTATATAATATTTAGTAAAAGTTACATAATTTGTCGAAATATTAACTTTTTACGTGCATATAAAAATAGCTTATTAAGTTGTATGCGGTATACATAACATTGTGTAGGTATATTTTAATTATACAACATCAAATTATTTGAATAATTCTTTACAAAAGCTGGCCTGAGTTACTTTTTATCAAGCTTCTATCTGCTATAAGTTTTAAATTAACAAAACCGATACTTCAGTATTATTTATTTGTAATGAAATTCAATATCAATAAATAAATAGCAAAATCAGTTCTAGAAAAGTTGTGCGCTTACCACAGAATCTCTGAACGCTTCCAACTTGTGAAAGTTATCTGTTTAACTTTTAAACGTTATTGATACAAATATTGGAATAGTTCTGTATTTCATTACTATATAATATAATATTACTCGCTTTTCGCAGCTTCGCCCGCGTAGTTAAAGAAAAACCCGCATAGTTCCTATCCCGGTGATAAAAACTATCCTATGTGTTAATCCAAGTTAATTTCGTAAATCGACTATTGTTCGTTATTTTTAAGGCTTTAGTCAAATACGTAGTTAAAATTTTCTTGCTAGAATCAAAAATGATATGAGGGAAGAGCGGTCCCCACGATCCTAGTAACATTAATTGTTAAATTTACGATTAAAAAATTAAGGGTTAATCACTACCATAGTAAGTCAAAGTCGCTTTCCGCCGTCTGTCTGTCTGTAAGCTAAAATTTTTAAAACTACGGAACGGATTTTGATACAATTTTTTTAATAGATAAAATGTTTCTCGAGGAAGGTCATGGCATATTATTTATTAGGTTTAAGAAGAAACTGGCGATGCCGCGGGCGGATAGCTAGTCACTACATAGTATAAAACAAAGTCGCTTTCTCTGTCCCTATGTCCCTATGTTTGCTTAAATCTTTAAAACTACGCAATGAATTTTGATGTGGTTTTTTTAATAGATAGAGTGATTCATGAGAACTACCGTCGCGCGTCAGCTGTTCGTTACAGCTCCGTAAAAAATAATAAATTTAATATAGATTATCGTAATACTTTCTAAATATGTTGTGCTAAATGTGATAAGTAAGGCATAATAGCAGTGTGTGACTGTTTGCAAGTCGCTGTGTCGTCCCTATAAAAACATAACTTTGTTTTAAATATCGAAGTGAATCAACTGAATTGAAACTCAAATTATAGTTTAAAAAAACTTAGTAGTCCATATTTCTTCCAGTAAATATTAATGTGGATGTGAAGTGCTAATAACTAAAGAAGCAATAGTGTTTGTGATACTGTGGATTTAATGATTTAAGTTAATAATTGTTGTTCTCGAACATTGCATTTAACCTTGAAGGAGTCCTTCACTTGAACATTATCCACAGCAAGTAAAATACAAAACATTTATTCGAAGTCTTGCTCAGTGATCGCTTAGCGTATTCATTCAACAGCTGTCGGGCATAAATCGCCGTATCGAGGGTCGCACGTTCCAGTCCCAGTGTACCATACCGATTTTTTTTTTTTTTTCTTTTTTTCATAATATAATAAGGTCGAAAGAAGAAAAAGGGGTGGGAAGGAGAGAAAGAGAAGAAAAGGGAAAAAGAAAAGAAGGAAGTAAGATAAAATAGTATTATGGCACCATCAAATGCATGTGCTGGCTGTCGTAAGGAGTTGCCGAAAAAGGACTATCTGTGCTGTCATATCTGTAAACTAAAATACGACCTTGAGTGTGCCAATGTCCCTCGTAAGCGGTTTGCAGAAATGGCTGCAAGGCAAAAAACTTCTTATAAATGTTTTGCCTGCTCGGGTAAACAGCCGGTATTTGCTGGTCACTCAAATGCCAGTACATGTTTGGACTCTGGAAGTAGCGTCCATGACCCAAGCTCTCATGAGACAAGCCCTGAAAGTGAATCTACGTTCATAGATGGTGTGACACAGCGCTTAAAGCCCTCCTACCAGCCCCCACAACTTAACAAACAAAATACCTTTGTGACTGAAGAACGGTTGCGAGACATTTTACAGCAAGAATTATCATCTGTTCTCACAGTTACGATAAAAAGACTGGTCACGTCAGAGCTAAATAACCTCCTTGAAAAAATCACCGGATTTCAGGATACGATCAACTTTTTAAACCAGCAGTTCGAGGTTTTAAAATCCTCCATAGAAGAGAAAACCTCACTTATTGACAATTTGAAGAAGAACAATGATATTCTAAAGTCGACCATTACAGACTTGTCAAACAGACTCGGATCCGTCGAGCTACATATGAGAGAGAATAACATTCTTATTAGTGGAATTCCTGAGCACCGATCAGCAATAGACCACGATCCGTAGTTGCTAAATTTCGTAGCCCGCGAATACGCGACGTCGTGCTAGCAGCTGTTAGTAAGTTTAATAAAAAAAATTCACAAGATAAATTAAACTCGCACCACATTGGCATAGGGGGAACCAAAAGACCCATATTTGTCTCTGAACATCTGACTCCAGAAACTAACGCCCTTTATGCAGCCACCGGTCTCAAATAAAAGGAAGTTCAATATAAGTTTGTCTGGATTCGGAATGGGCGCATTTTTGTAAGAAAAAATGAAAACTGCCAAGCCTTACTTATCAAAAACAAAGATACTTTAAATAATCTAAAGTAGACAATATAATTATATAGTTTTCTTTCATATTTATTATTACTATATTTTTTGTTTTTTTTTTGTTTTCATATTATATCTGTGGGTACTTCTGGTTAGTATGACTAATTTATATTACCAAAATGTGCAAGGTTTATGAACTAAAACTGTAAATTTTAACAAAAACTTATCTACTTCTAACTACAAGGTGATCGCTCTTACTGAAACTTGGTTAAACTCTAGTATATCAAATCACGAGCTATTTGACAACAGATATGCTGTATATCGTAGGGACCGTTCTAGTTCTAGTAATACAAAATCAGATGGTGGTGGGGTGTTGTTGGCAGTATCTCATGAATTTTCTTCGGTTCGAATCCAGGCATGGGAATCAGATATTGAAGATTTATGGGTTACCATATACTTTGACGTTGGTCAGACGACAAAAAAAGTTTCTATTTGTGTCGTCTACATGCCTCCTCCAGTCAAAACCGAAACATTGAAAAGCTTCTTGGACAATGTAGACAAAGCAGTAAATTTGAGTGATGATTTAATAATTCTTGGAGATTTTAATTTAGGATTTATTGATTGGAGACTGATTGGCAATGACGCCTTCATGACACCCTTTAATTATAATAATACTTTGGGCCATGCTTTGATTGATTTCATGTCTTTAAATAACTTAAAACAATATAACAATATCAGTAATAGCGATAACCGTTTTTTAGATATAATTTTAAGCAATTTATCTCATGTTCATGTAATGGCTGCTCCCGAATCATTAAGCAGAAGTTATCTCAACCATCCAAGTTTGCTACTAAATATTCAGTTTCCTTGTTTATCTTTTATGCGGGCGAGGGGTGCTCCCAGATTAAATTTTTACAAAGCCGACTATGTTTCCATACTAAAAGAACTTCATAGTGTTGATTGGGCCCAAGAGCTCTGTATCTATGAAAATGTTAATAGTATGGTGTCGGAGTTTTACAATATCTTAAACAAGATAATAAACAAGTTTGTCCCTAAAACTTTGCATACTAAATCAAAATATCCGGTATGGTTTAGTTCGATTCTAATAAGGTCACTTCGCGAAAAGGATAGGATTCACAGACGATATCGTATATATAAAAATCCACGAGATGAAATAGAGTATAAACTTATTAGGAAGCGATGTCACAAACATTACGATGATTGTTACACTAACTACAAAAAGAATATTGAGTCGAATATTAATAATAACCCTAAACTCTTTTGGAGTTTCATTAAGAACAAAAAAGGCGGTCATTCTCAGCTTCCATCTTGTATGAAAATGAATGATGATTTGGTGCAGTCTGAATCTGATATTGCTAATCTTTTCTCGCGACACTTCTCTTCCATTTACGAAAGTCAGCAAGTCGTCGATGTGAATAACGTTCCGCTTGACAAATGTAGCAGTCAATTTGTGTCATCTATAACGTTAACAGAAGCTGAAATATCTAAAAAAATTCAAAAGTTGGACATTAATAAGGGAGCTGGGCCTGACTCTATTCCTCCTGTCTTCATTAAGCGATGTAGGACTGGACTATCATTACCGCTAACTATAATTTTTAACAAGTCGCTTAAAGATGGGGCTTTTCCGGAGGAATGGAAAAGATCTCGTGTTATGCCCGTTTATAAAAAAGGGGACATTATGGATGTAAAAAACTACCGCCCGATATGTATCCTATCTTGTTTTTCGAAGCTCTTCGAATCAATTATATATACCATAATCTACAAAAATGTCGACATATTTGTTTCAGATGGGCAGCATGGCTTCCGGAAGGGTCACTCAACTCAAACGAATCTTATTCCTTTTGTAACTGAACTTTGTCTGGAACTGGATAAGGGTCGTGAGGTGGAAGCAATATACACCGACTTTAGCAGGGCATTTGATACAGTAAACCACATTTCGCTACTTAAAAAACTTGCTAATTACGGGATTGGAGGAAGATTATTGAAATGGCTAGATTCCTATCTTTGCAATCGTCCTCATTCGGTGGCTGTTGGTAACTCTAACTCCGCATCGTACGTTGCGCGAACCGGTGTGCCACAGGGTTCTCATCTCGGACCCTTACTTTTTCTTATTTTCGTGAATGATATAAATTACCGCATAAAATATTGTAAAGCATCAATGTTTGCTGATGATTTAAAAATCTACAAAACTATAAATTCAAACTCTGATACTATTCTTGTTCAAGAAGATCTTAATAACATTAAGGAGTGGTGCCTTCTAAATGGTATGACTCTTAATGCAGCTAAATGCTTTCATATTAAATATACCAGAAAGAAAAAACCACTTGCTTCTGTGTACGAGCTTGACGGCGCACCATTAAAAGAAGTTAGCGAAATTCGTGATCTCGGTTTAATTATAGACAAAAAGTTAACGTTTATACCTCAATTTAACAAATCAGTTACCAAAGCCGCTCAGATGTTAGGATTTCTTAAAAGAAATACTGGTTGCTTTGGTGTAAAAACTAAGACAATTTTGTATAACGCCCTAGTGCGCAGTCATCTCGAATACGGTAGTCTAGTATGGAATCCGTTTTATGCCGTTCACTCACAACGCATTGAGAGTATACAAAGAGCTTTTACAAGACACCTAGCGTTTATCAGCAGTGGTTTCTCTCATAGGCACCCTTACGAACAGCGTCTTGGCAAATTCAATATGATGTCGTTACATAATCGTAGACGCTTTACTGATGTTTTGTTTCTGTACAATGTAATAAATAGTCATGTTCAGTGCGGAGATATTTTGAAACATGTAAACATTCAAGTACCACTTACACTCCCTAGGACACGAATCAATAAAATCTTTCACATTCCTTTTGTGAGAACTAATCTGGGTGCACAGGCTCCTCTCGTTCGTATTCTTAAAGAATACAATAAACTCAATGGTAGTATTTCGGGTCTTGATATATTCGGTAGCAAGCTATCTCTATTTAAAAGATGTGTTTTTAAATACTTACGTACTCACAGAAATAGAATAATTACCTAGTTAATAATATAGTTTTACCTCTAGTTTTTTGTTTTTCCTCTAGTTTAATTATTGTATTCATTAAAAAATATACATATATATTATAATGTTACAGATAAAGTTATGTACGCCGTTATTGTCATACATCTTAGATACTATGTTCAATGATTATTCTTGTAATGTTTTATATTATGTATGATGTGGTGTTACTCTAATGAATAAATAAATAAATAAGAGGAAGGTTTTAGTATATAATATATTATGTTTTAGACAAAGCGGGCGAAGCCACGGGCGGAAAGCTAGTTAAATATTATATTAAGAAGTTAGTTATAGACAGATTATTAATAACAAAACTTCATGTTATTTTTATTAATAAATTGTTAGTTCAACAAAAAGATCAACAATGAGAAAATTTTAAACAAAGCGTTAATTGAGTTGTTTTTAGTCCTTCGAGGATAAACTTTATATCCTCTAATTAAACTAGTTTTGGGTTATATTAAGTATTCAAAGTGATCTTAATTTAATTAGTACTGTCCCTTTGTGAACCGATATAAATACGTAATGAGAGGATGCTACTTTTTGATTAATCTGTAAACAGCGTGTGTACAAAAGCACATATTAATGTGTGTTTAGCTTTGTGTCTCTAGCGGAATGATTAAAAATAAAGGGCTTTAGTGTGTTGCACGAACACAATCAACGTTTCAAAGTAATTGCAATATTCTTTAAAATAGAAAATAATCGATAAATGTGTTGAAGTAAAGTCCATTGTTCCCTAGTGGGGTAAGGGGCAGATTCATTAGACATCTGTTTCACTGACCGATTTTTCTTTAGGACAAGTGGGTGATCATCATTGTGGTCCTGCCAGACCAAGACATATTTAATTCTTCGTCTCCACCGGGAATCGAACCCAGGTAACTACGCTCACGCGTTAACACAAGCCAAGGAGGCGTCACATTATAAATGCGATAAATGTGTTGGTAAGTGCAATACTCGAGAAAGTCTGAACCGATTTCGTCAATTCTTTTTTATGATATTTCTTGAAATACGAGGATGGTTCTTATGGAGAAAAAATGCAAACATGTACCATGGGCGAAGCCGGGGCGTACCGCTAGTTTAATATAAAATTAGATACAGTAGGTACTAATGCCAAAACATTTTTATTCTTTGGGTAGTATTTGGGTATAAATATATCTTAGAAATATGAACCCATTGTGTTCCCAAGCAATTTACTATCGAAAACAAAGGCTCTATTTAAACGCCAGCTATTTCTCATATAGAGGTTGACCGCAAAACTATTGTTAAGGGCTAAATTGATTGGCTATTATACTTTTACTTATCGAAATATACTATGTAATGTTAGAAATTCTGTAAAATGTTTTATTGTACCTGCTTGGGCAGGCATTATTAATAATGAATGAATGAATTAAAATACTTTATTGCTTTTAAAATAAATATAATAAAGAAAAGACTTAAAATAAATCAGCAAAGGGCCCACCTAAGGTAGCAATCTCTACAGGGCAACCCTAACAATAAAAGATTAGTCAAATGAATGACTATAATATTATCAATAAATTATTTAATAAAGTAGTGTTTAACCATGAAAATTCTACATTTTCTGTTGAGCTTCCTGATGATAACTACATACGTTTTACTTCAGTTGAACTTCGTCGACTGCCTCACTGGTACAGTGGTTGACGCGTGACCGTAGCACCGAGGGGTCCTGGGTTCGATTCCCGGTGGAGACGAAGAAAAAAAATGTCTCGGTCTGGTAGGACATGGAAGGCTGATCACCTACTTGTCCCTAAAGAAAATCGATCAGTGAAACAGTAACAGTAGTATAATGCATCTGCCCCTTACCCCACTTGGGGACATGGGACTTCACTTTTTACTTCAGTGTTATAAGCTGCTTCTGACTCGTCTTAATATGAAGAGAGCCGGGAAGCGAATTTACAAAGCGTAGAACTATTTGAGTCACGAGTCGGACTCTTAGATGAGCTTTTGTTTATGCGTATACTGGACAAAAACTCAAAAGGATTAGCTTTTTGTCGAGATATTTTCAAACATTACATACGAACAAAACATAGTAGAGTAATGTCTTACTGCCATAATACATTCAATTAATTATACAAGATATTCTATACTTACTATTTTTGTGACAAATTCTACACATTCATTCGGCAAACCCTCAATATTGATAATAATCGGCATTAACATTTGCACCCTACAAATATCCGCAAATAATTATCATATTTATGTTATCGTGGGGAGTAAAGCCGGGGTGAATAACATAACTTACAATGGCGTTACAAATTCACATGATTGATCTAGATTGAATGAGTTTAATTGAGGGGTCTTGTGTGACTCATGAGCTTCCAGAAATATGGAATTTTTAGTTATTTACTGTTATTATTACAGATGCTTACATTAAAACATATTTTAAAGGAGCCCTTTAGGTATTTTTTTGGTATTACGTGTATTATAAAATACTAGCGGTCTGCCCTGGCTTTAAACGTGGTAAATATAATATATGTATAGCCCATAGCACACAGGGATCACGTAAGTATACATCCAAAGGTGAAAGAATATTTGAAATCGATAAAGCTCCTGTGATAAGCGCATTTAAACAAACATTTCTAGCTTTATATTATTAGAATTGGTAGGAATTCATAAACAGGTAAAGGAATTCATAAATCTCATACATAATGGCTCCAAAGAATAGGAGAGTCATTCTGTTTATGAAGCTAAACTACATCTTAATAACACAATGTCAAGTCATCTTATAACATTATTAAATGACACTTCAATTCCACTTTATTGGCTCTAATTACTGTCTTTATCAGAAGGTCTCGTAACAACTGCATTGTAATCTGTTCTCACTTAGCCATGTAACTGGTTTGAGCTGGTTTTAACTGGCTCGAACCGGTTTCAACTGGTTTAAACAAGACGTTTACACTCAAATAACTGTAACAGGGTTTAAAGTTTAGACTACCTGTTCTCCTCTGTAAGTTTTGTATGTAGGCAATTACTTGTTTTACTGAACTAGTCTTTAACAGTATATAGATAAGCTCATGTTAACTACTATATTCAGATATTAATTTTATAATTGGTATAGGTAGACTTAAGGGATCGCAAGTAAAAATCGCCATGAAAAGTGTAAAAACTGACAAACCTTGTGTTTTTAATATTTCTGAACTGTAATTTTACTTCCTATAATTTTTATCTCCAACCCAGGTGCCTATTGGTACCTACTCCTTTTTTGAATATTATATAAATTAATAAAGAAAATATTGATTTAAAAATGGCCATTCAATTACTCTATCTTGTTCGTTAAACATGCATCACATAAACCTATTTGTAAGATTGCTTAGTCTCAACAAAATTGTTTGATACAAAAGGTTATTTTAATGCTTATAAACCGATTAATCTTTATGCTTTTGGCAGCCCTATAGAATACATAAGTAAAATAGCTGTTGTCGTTTCCGCAGCATTATATGCGATGCGGTTGCCAACGTGGAGTCGGCAAATTTAAAATACGGGGATGTTTACAACTCTGGCTCTCTTACTATATGTAATGTTACCAGTTTTGGAATTTTACCGGACTGCGGTGTAGCATGCGCGTCATCATTTATGGGTATTTTCATTAGTATAGATATTATTTGATAATAATATTATGTTTTACTTTGATTGTCGAATAAGTGATATTGGATATTATTTACTGATGTTAGTGTGTGCTTTTTAACATTTACTATTATAATTAACTTTTGTGATAATATATGTCATGCTGTGGTTGCAGAATCAATGTTATTTATAGGTATATCTTCAAATGATACAGCAAAATTATAAGACTATTTATCATAGTATAAGAATTGAGGTTAGGAAGTTCTATTAATGATTGGCTCAATCATGGCACAGCAATTTAAATATGGCATCCTATTGAGGGCAAAAAAAAACAGCTAAACGGATTTTAATTTAATTTTTATTTACTTATATTATGGGCAAATAGTACCTACTACATAATATGCTGATGTAAGTCTTTAGAAAGAGCTCACCTGAAAGTATCCAATACATAGAATAGTACGAGGAAACACGTTAAATTTCCTAGAAGTCATTCCTTCGCTCGAGTTTTGTGTTACTTCTGTGGATTTTCTGAGTAATGGATAATGCGTCCAGATTAAGATATTGAGGAGTCAACCTTACTATTAGATTTCTAATTAACGTGAAAGTTTGTCAAACATTCGTAAATAATTGCAAACTTTCGCGCTTATAATATGAAATGATGATAAATAATTTGAAACCTGAAAAACTATTCTAAGAAACTTAAATGTGTTTCTCATCACCCGAACCAGAACCTTCAGCAAAATTTTCAGTGTCTAAAAAACATTTCATCACGTAGTTACGAATCAAACGTTTGATCAACACAGGCTTGGCGAGTTACCAACAATATGAATCATAGCAGACCATACACATTTGTCAGAGCGCGTCAGAGATGGGAGTGTACAAAAACTATAGTTATACACAATTGTGTACATTGTATGTAGTAGGATACTAGTATTAATATTTTTTTAACTTGCTGATAATAAAACATACGATAGATACAATAAAAACAAAACTTATACTTAATACTAAAACAGAAGCAGCAGAGCAGAAAGCGGTCTTATTACTAACAAGATAATATCTATCTCTTCGAGAAAATCAGTAGGAACAGTGGTAAAACATACGAATTTTTTTTTTAATTTAACAACAACAAAAATAATTATAGGTATAAGAAATTCATTTTCATAATCTACAAGTCTATTTTTGTTGTTGCAGGATCTACACAGATTGGAAAATATTTCAGAGTTTAAATTGGAACAATTATTCTGACAGAATTGAATGAAGCAACTTTACCGTTTATTTTGTTCAGACCTGAATAGTGATAAAATGTATTCTTTAACTTTTTATCTCTAGAATACAGTCCACCATGTGTTTCCTGTATTTACCTTCAATCTTCATTATACTGTATCTACAGTAAACTTTGTTTCCAACGGATTTAATCGTCTTCAAAAACGTCCCTTTATCTCGCTCAAACTGCCAACCTGTTTCCACTTAACAAACACCGACTTTTAACTGGTCTTTCACTTTGGAAACTTGCTTAATTAACCAGTTTATTCCTTAAACCGCTTAAGGCTTTACAATTGTGAAAAGGTATAATTATGCTTGGTCATGGTGATCTTAGCAAGCACAAAACTCGAGAACGGCTTGACCAATTCGTTTTAACGTTTTTGTTCAGACACAAGGAAGTTTTTATGGAGAGTATCCCTACTACTAATATTATAAATGCGAAAGTAACTCTGTCTGTCTGTTACGCTTTCCCGCTTAAACCTCTCAACCGATTTTGATGAAATTTGGCACAGACAATCTTTAGACCCTGAGAAAGACCCTGAGATAGAACTTTTATCAAAGCACGGAAGCTAGTATATATATATTCGCGTAGTATAGTATATATATATTAGTATACCGATAGTGGGACATCCTGTATACTGATAATAATAATAGTTACAACGAAGCATTATATTATCATCATCATATAGATCATTTTGTTCTATAAAATCAACATACTCTCTGAAAATCCGTTCATCAGTGGATGCGTTATTCATGTCACATAGGCTCTATATTACGAAAACCTACTAACATTATGCAAGCCCACTAAAAAAGTGAATTTGGAGTTCCAAAAGAGGACACAATGGACTTAAAATCTCACCAAAGATAGTTCAAAGTCGATGTTAATACATTTTGATGAGCTTTCGAAATTTACCTTCGAACTTTGACGTTCTTTAACTAGTGAGAGAATATTACTTTTCGACCTCTTGAATATTTTATAAAGGCGTCCCTAAGGCGGCTTATTGGATGATAACGATGATTACAGTTCGCTTTAAACTGCCAAAGTGTTTTCAAATTACAATTTTTGGTATTAGGATATCCTTGAGGCGGTATGATTAAAGTTTGGGCTTTGCGTGAGAATTTGCGTTGGGTATAGTTGGATTGGAATATACTATGTTTAATTGTAGGTTCTTATCCTACTAATATTATAAATGCAATATTTGTATGTTTATTTGTTTGTTTGTTACTCCTTCCAGCAATAACTGCTCGACCGATTGTCATGATATTTAGCACACACATAATAGTTTTTATCCTGAAAATCCCACGATGACAGGAACAATGCGAGTTTTCCTATGTGAAAAGCTCGTATATTATAAACGTTCATTCCATTATTTTACAAATTATATCTCGATAGATTTTGAAAACATAACTGGAACGGCAAGACCACGTATCGCGGCAACGGGGTTGTCGAGAAAAAAGCTGTTCTAATAGAGAAAAATCTGTAGTTAGAAAATATTTTCTACGCATATAAAGTAAAATAAAGGTATTTTATTCATTGGTTGATGGTAAATTGAAAAAAGAAAAGTTTATAGATATCATTTGAATCACGTCAGAAGCATAAGAAGCAAAAGCACTTTATTCGATCTTATAATCCTTCTTAGTTTCAAAAAAAGTATTTCTTTCAAATGTTAGGAGCATTTGAAAGAAAATACTTTTTTAGATAGATTATATAGGTAAGTATATTACACAGAATAATTATATTTTACTTGCATTGACCATAATGCGATGTCAATATAACTTAAAATAAATACATTAGAATCAAACCCACGCCTTCAACTACCACTGCACTGATCAATGTCGATAATTTTAATAGATAGCCATAAAACAAAAATAGTTTTTCTTCCGCGTAAAACTTTATAAATAGCACCCCACGTACATTGAACCTGTAGTTCAAAGTTCCAAAGGGACTGCGTATTCAGTTTCGATTAAGTACGGGTAACGGGCCGTTGCATCGAGTGATTAATTCCTAAGAACTTAATAAGACCCAACTATCTCGTTTATGCTTCGATAATTTTGTTGCTTCGCTGCGCATTTGCCACAACAAAATTGTGAAGTTAAATGCGTTGATGTTAGCAATTGTGTTCAGTTTTCAGACTTCGTTCTTCAGTATGAGGTTAGCTTTCGTGGGGAGAGGTTGTGCGCTCCGTCCGCTCGCCTTTGCAACTGTTACGAAAATATCCGTGGATTTAGTTTTAGTGTAGACGTTTGTGTGTGTTTGTGTTTTTGTTGTGATTGTAATTGTATGAGTGTAAAGGATTTTACGAGCAGGTTTGTTGTTTTTAAACTAAATGTATTTTAGTGTGTACAATATAATATGGTTATTTTTTTTGAATTGGTGATTTAATATTTGTAAAATATACTCCTTTCAAAGCTTTCATTGACTCTATTATTTAAGCAAACAAAATATTCTTGATGTAGAGTTTGATTTTAATAGGTATTAAAACTAGCTCTATATTATTTTTTATTAATGTATTTTCAAATATATTCACAAAAATGGGTGTTTATTACGTAAATAATACGAATAAAAATATTCATCATTATTTTATAATTACACCAAATATTATGCGCTTTTTACGCAGCTCGGTAAAACAAAACGAATATTTTTATAATGCTTTCTACAAACCTCACATAATATGGATTTCCTTAACAATAGAGTCACATAAATCAAATGAATTTAAGAGCTATATTTAGAGAATAATCGCGAACGACAGGGGAATAAGTTTGCCAATATTATAATGAAAATATCAACTGACTTTGACCTTTTCCCAAATTGATAGAGCTTCAATTTATGGTACGGGAGCTATTAACGTTTTAAAAAAAGTCATTTTAGTATAGTTGGGTTTTTGATATACTGTTTCTCTTGCTATTTCGGTTAGAGTCCGGGCTGTCTGGCTGGCGATTTCATTTATTTCGATGACATTTTAATGATTTTGAAATAAAAAATTGCGTCTGGCACCTATTTAACAACGAAAAAAACGTCTTGCAATAAAAAAATTATGTCTGATGGATCTATCTAAAGGCAAAAGATTAAAAATTACGCGTTAATAAATGACTTTAAATTACGGATATTTTCCTGTGCAGATAAGATGCGCACTAATAAACGCAACCACTGCGGCCAGCCAGACAGCCCGGACTCTAACCGAAATAGGAAGAGAAACAGTATATCAAAGAACCAACTATACTAAAATTCTCTCTTGTCAACGTTGGTAGCTCCTATACGATTAATGAAAACTCAAATAAATGATTAATTGCATGATTAATATTTTTTTTAATAAGATGTCTTTTAATATATTTTTTTACAACTTAAAAATCATATTATTTGCAATTCTTTAGATTTTGGAATTAACACGGAAGCATTGCGATGTATTGCATTAATTTATGATATGTTATTTATTAAATAAAATATTTAAAAGGTTATCTTAATCCAAAAATGTTGTCACGTGTAATATTTTTTTTGAATGAAATATCGATTTTATGGCTCTACATTCGCACAATGTCTCCTGCTTAATAATTTTATTACTGGAAATATTTATATCACGTATCATTTAAAATTACAAAATAATTATTTTATAACATTTCATCATGATTAAAAAATAAAATACAAGAGCGAGAAAACAAAACACAGAAGTTATCGCGGGCTAAAACTAGTGCAACCCACACAACTAAATGCAGTATGAATCAGATATATATTTAGTTGAAATATAATTTGGCCAAGACTTCCAACTCATAAGTGCTGTTTTTGAAATATTATCTCCGCATTGTTAAGGAGCTTATTAAATTTAATGAACCAAACTGCTACGATTCCATATTTTGTTCGTATTTGAAAGATATGTGAGCCTAAAATGATATTAAGAAAATGTATTGTGATATCACATTAAGGAATGTGGTCGCGCCAATATAAGAAATATACGTAAATATATTCTCGATATGA
>CAJQZM010032333.1:0-17313 GCA_907164665.1 Colias nastes | reverse complement strand
TAACATTGACTCATCAGTTCATCACTGAAACCAGTGATAAATCAGTACCTATATCATATTGTGTTTGAATATTTTTAAACAATGATATAAGTATACAATTATTATAAATCGGTAAACTATCAAAGTAATCACAAACTTGCAAACATTGGTAAAATGTCCAGTAGTTTATGAGCCTATTCATTACAATCAAACAAACAAACAAAGTTTTCCTCTTTATAATATTAGTGTAGACAAACACTATGAATACGATCACGAATGCAAATTCGGGGATTTTCTAATTATTGCTAAATAATAATTGAATTCGTTTTGAAATACTCTATAATTTTTAGTGTATAAATAGACATTTATAATGTGGTGCTCATTTTTTTTGTACTGCTAACGCTATTGTAGGTACCTATTTTCGTTGTTTTATTTCAAGTGAACACGGCCATACAATTTTGTCACGAGCCGCCTATGATTGTAGGTACTTTTGTTAGGCTCCTTCGTCGTCCGCGTCGCGTCGGCTCGAAAGTTCTTGATTTCATTGTCACGCGCTATGATTTGCGCGCGGATTTTCTTGTGTTGTGAATTTATT
The DNA here is from genome assembly GCA_907164665.1 of Colias nastes. Taxonomy (NCBI): domain Eukaryota; kingdom Metazoa; phylum Arthropoda; class Insecta; order Lepidoptera; family Pieridae; genus Colias; species Colias nastes. The sequence goes on along the minus strand of CAJQZM010032333.1, from coordinate 16,739 downwards.
TTTGTATTATTATTATTTTTTATTTTTTTTTTATTTTATTGATTCAAATAAAATATTTCACTAGTATGCATTTGAGACTATATTGTATTATGTATAATTTATCGTAGGTATAGTTATTCTTATAACGCAGTTATATTTTCGGTGGGACAATTTGACCCGTGATTTTTCTGAAATATCACCACGTTGCAAATCACATCAATCATACACACGTATGACGAAAGTATAGTGGCTAACATTGACTCATCAGTTCATCACTGAAACCAGTGATAAATCAGTATATCATATTTTATTGTGTTTGAATATTTTTTAAACAACGATATATACAATATTATTATAAATCGGTAAACTACCAAAGTACTTCCGAATTTTCAGACAGACAAACAAGTAGTTTGAACACGCAGTTTTCTTATACTAGTAGCAAAAATCAAAACCATAATATTATGTTTACCTACTATATTTTACTAAAAGTCGAGTGCGTCGAAATCGTAAATAATAGGTAATATAATGTTTTTCACCTTCCTGGTTATTTTCCCATAGTAAATAGTGTTTTAGGTTTGTTGTTGTAGGTAGGAATAATAATTAATTATTCTTACTTGTTGGTTATGAAATGTATATTGAAATAATTTACTTTTACAAATCATTAGTGATATTAGTTTTGAGTGAAAATGCTTGGATCAGCATAATATTATATGGTACTTCAAATACATGTTTTGATAAAAAAACAATAGTGTAATAAAATAAAACTGCGTTTTATTGTAATCAATGTTGACAGTTTTAAATTCCAAAATTATTGATCAATAAAATAGTTTACACCAACAAATATAACTTTTATTTTTATAACCATCGTTCATAATATAAACCGTAGCAGGTGGCGTTTTGAAGTTCTGTCTACTCATACAGAAAAATGGAAAACTTGTTTTTTTTGTAAACAATTTATTACTCATTATTGTTGTTTGGCTGTGTGTTTGGCAACTCGAAGCGTGGTCGTCCGTCGTAGGTACTTTTGTTTTGTTACTCAGGAGGATAACCTCAGACTGTAGACACTGTAGTGATGTCAAGACAAATGTGCGAAAGACTGTAAACTCAGACGCTAATTTAGAAGACGGGCTACCCATTGGGGCTGTTGAAATTGTCTGGAGATCCTTTTGGAACTCATCCATTCTGTGGTTAAACACTTCAAACATCTGATCAATAGACTGTGTGATGGATTCCATATTAGTTTTAGTGCAGTGGCAGTGTAAATGTTGTTGTTGAGGTTATGTAAATTTAACACTTTAGTTAACTACCAAGATATAAAGAAATGAGGATAGGACACAATAACTATTGGTTGAGGTATTTATAAACTCATAATATACTTTTAAAAAAATCACGTTTTAATAAATTTCTAGAATTAAATTAGAACAGCTGATTCAAAATAGCCTAAAAAATCTTAATAATAATAATTACGCTTCACAGCAAGAAGAAATGTACCATATGTACCCGCACAAAGTCGATATTGTGTTGCCTACCGTTCGACTCAATGGCTAGGGTTGTACCTTTAATAATTATTACCAAACTAATAAACCGAGTGATGCGAAATAACCATAATTCTTTTAGAGTTTGATAAAATGATCAGGCAGGTATTTTCTTTAATCCTCTGAATTCTCGGTTACTAAATTGTATCGTTGAAATTATTCTTAATCGCGTAAATTTAATAAATAATCATATGGAAAACACTTTTCATTTGTTTTTTTACTTTCACGCCCAACTACTATACAATAATTACGTTGTTTCGGTATTTTGACGAGAAAACGCAGGAAACATCCGTTGTATCATTTTAGATAGATTGTATATTTTGTATCTGTAGAATTGAAATCAAAGCTATGTATATGTTGTCTCCATTCTTTTCTTATCGGATTGTTGATCCCAATGCGAATGCGTCACTTAAATTTTATAAAAGACAATTAAGAACATCAAAAATAAAGTGATACGTAAATATTTCACAGTGCAATATATTATGTAATTAATAATAATTATATATTTATGAAAAAATAATTACATCAGATTTAATAATCGCAATTGTTTTGAATGTACATATGAATAAATGATTACATCATAATAGTAATAATCACAATTGTTTTATTTCCCATTTGTTGCAACCCTAGCAGCAGAAGTACCTACACTGGCGGCGCGGCGGCATCGTGCGACATCAAAGGCATTGCCTTACTAGGTAAGTTTATAATGATTAACTCTTTAATAATTATTTTTGACTTTACTCATTTCTTTTATTATATAATTTACGTTTTACTTTTACAGAATCCGATTCAATGGATTATGAAGACGAGTCACACAACGCCATACGATAGTGATGATGAATGAACATTTCAATAAATGCATGCGTGTTTTTTATGTTGTTTTGTAATTGTTAATTGTTTCTTAAATAAAGAAATAAACTAAATATTTAAATGATGATTTGTTATTTGCAACACAACTTTATATTTGAGATTCTTTACAAATGTATATTTAGTTTTGTATCATCAAATTTATAAATTTTATTCCATAGTTTTCAAAATTAAATGTAAATGACCATAAAAACATTAATAAAGTAAATCATTGATGTAAGGTCAGGGAACGTAATACATATATACATCTGACCATGTAGAAGCTAAGTCTTGTTGACTGCTGAAGTCTGTAAAGTTTTGTTGTCTGCTGAAGTCTGTACGCAATGAAAATGTCTGCCGTTTCGAAAATAAGTTTTTAAGACCCTAATAAATAAAATATATGAATGGCAGATCTGGTCAAATACTTTCAAAATTGTATTTTTTTCAGCACTTTCATAAGTGTCTGCCAGAATGTTATCCGCGTGATAATGGTCTGCCATTGTTATTTTCCGATAGTAATAATAATCTATTTTCAAATATCAAAATGGCAGACGTGGTCAAATGGTTTCAAAGTTCGCCAAAAATTTCCACCTGTCTTACCTAAGCGCGCGCCCCGTCCACCACTCTGGGCTTAGTGACTCCTCATCTCATGTATAGTAGGTATTATTAGGGGAATCAACACACAAAAATCCAGGTCTGGTCAAATACATACAGGTAGCTTTGCGCTAGCTCTCTAGCTATTACTTCTTATGGAGAGAAAACGTAAACATGTACCACGGGCGAAGCCGGGGCGGACCGCTAGTAAATAATAAAATAATAAATAGTGTAGGTATTAGATTTGTTATTGTATCTTGTATACCTACGAATAATTATTCTTACGTCTTGTTGGGAAATGTTCAAATACCTACCTATTGAAATAATTTACTGTTACAAATCATTAGTGTTATTAGTTTTGAGTGAATAGGCATGGATCAGAAATTCAGAATATAATATGCTACTAACTACTCAAATACATACATGTTTACACAACAAACACCACTGACCTCTATAACTATAAGTTATAGAGGTCAGTGACCGTCAGTGACAAACACTATGGATACCTACGCTCGCGAATGCAAATTCGGTGATTTACTAATTATTGATACCTAGTCATTGAATTCGTTTTGAAATAGCCTGTACTTTGTAATTTTTAGTGTTATAGACATTTATAAAATGTGGTGCTCATTTTTTTGTAATAAATCATCCCGAACGCTATTGTATTTTCGTTGTTTTATTTCAAGTGAACACCTATACAATTTTGTCACGAGCCGCCTCTGGCCTCTGGGTGAAATAAACAAGTCAAATGATTTTTGTTCTAATTGTATTTTGGTAGTAGTTTGTTTAGAATTTACATTACCATTGTTTAATTTTTACCTACTATATTTTACTAAAAGTCGAGTGCGTCGAAATCGTAAATATCTTTTTCACCTTCCTGGTTTTTTTCCATAGTAAATAGTGTTTTAGATTTGTTGTTGTATGAATAATTATTCTTAGCATAATATTATATCATAGGTATATGCTACTTCAAATACATGTTTTGATAAAAAAAACAATAGTGTAATGTAATAAAATAAAACTGCGTTTTATTGTAATCAATTTTGACATTATTTATTTCCCAAAATTACAACAAAATAGTTTACGCCAACAAATATAACTTTTATTTTTATAACAATCCTACTTGTTTTACATTCACGCCATCTAGACTTAAATCTTTATCATTTTTGTATACGTCTGTGTGTGTAAACGACCCTGTATGCAATGACAGATGTTATAATGCATTTTTTTACCGAATTGGGTGGATTTTAAGGCAATGATATGACATATTTCAATAAAATATAATATTCAGTAACCGCCATGACTATTCCTACGACCTTAATCTTTTCCAATTACGCAAAAACTCAAATAAACTAGAAATGTAGAATTCAGCGCCATCTAGCGGGACATTGGCTGGGAACAGATCGTAGCAATCACCTTAAGCAATTTCCAAATAAAACACATATTATATTAGCCATGCCATGAAAATTAGACGAATTTAATAGATTTGTACTCAGTAGGTACTGATACTTTTTAAGTATTATAATGACAATGAACGGTAAAATTTCCTTTCTTCAATACTGATGAATAATAAGCTTTCGAGCAAACAGTGGAAGATGGGGAATCAATGCGAAGGAACGTTCGTGCGCAAATATTTGTGCCAATCTACCCTAATACCCTCCTCTATTTGAGATCGTGTCTATTTCTGTTCAATGTTTTATGAGAACCGAGTAATTACGTAAATCAAGTTATTCATGTTGCAAAAATATCGTATGTTATCATTCCGAGTATTATTTACAATTGTTGTTAGTATGAAAACAAAATTTGGTTAATATATTGTTCAGAACTTTACAGAGATTTTAGGTCATAAACATGTGTGATATCTATTATGAAGCTATTATTTCAGTTCTGCAGAAATTTTGTCATCAAAGCAAACGTGTGAACGAAGCTGCAGGCTGAAGCTAGTTCATTATAAATGCGACAATTTTATTTAATTAAATACTTTTTAACTATTACCTATGTTTTTAGTGTTATATGCTTTACTAAAGAATCGTATAACATACGTCGAGATCTATGATTTGAGCCATAAAACCTCAATCATTCCAATCGTACGAAATAAAATCAGTCAGAACTCACAACTAACAAGAGCATTCATCACTACATAGTATAAAACAAAGTCGCTTTCTCTGTCCCTATGTCCCTATGTCCCTATGTCCCTTTGTACGCTTAAATCTTTGAAACTACGCAACGGATTTTGATGCGGTTTTTTTTAATAGATAGAGTGATTCAAGAGGAAGGTTTATATGTATAATAACATCCATTAAATAGTGGAGAAGTACTGTTATTTTTGAGGTTTCTAATGTGATGTCGTAAATAATTAAATTTTTTCCGCTTACATTGCAAACGCAGGCTGAACCCTACGAGTTTTATCAAAATAATGTACTAAGTATTATACACATTGAAAAGGTCTACAGAAAAGTCCGCGATGGTATATGTCTATCTCTTATGGATAACCCACAATAACTTTTTTTTGTCATTTACTTTTTACGACAAATAATGGCTAATTTTCGAAGCGATTTTAACCAATACAGCATTAATCCTTAACCAATTAAATACCTTGAATACTTACATTGTTCATTTAATATAGATCTATATGGCCCTTTACACCGTATGATTTAAGTGAATATTTTCGAAGATATTACAGATTTAAAAATTGCGGGACGTAGCGTTTGCGGCGGTACCGGCCGGCCGCCCGGCTATATATTTTATACCCGTGCGAAGCCGGAGCGGGCCGCTATGTTTTTATATACAACGTTCACAGTTTTTCTGTAGTGTAGGTATTTAGTATCAGCATTGCACCCGTGCGAAGCCGGGGCGGGTCGCTAATAATACATATTATACTTGTAGTATACTTATTAGTATACGTTCACCGTGATTAACTAAACAGTCTATTCCGTTACATTCTCTAATTAACGACCTAGTAATTGGATTAGAATTTTAGTTACGAATCCTGATACCAATTATGTCTGAAACTTTATTAAAGACCGGTTCTCGGAGGGATTACGGACATTACATGTTGGAGAATTAATTGACGTCCATTTAGATCGAGTCCATGAATTTGTCAGTCTACTGGGGATTGAATTGCTTATAAGATTTTCTTAATATGTGCTTGTTAATTGATTGCTTATGGACAGTTTTTTAAGCTTTCAGTTGTATATTGTTTGTTTGTGTGTTAAATTAATTAAAAGGCGTAAAAGTAAAACACGGTACTATCTATATATGTATTATGGTCATTAGTTGATACGATTTCGATTCTGTTTTTAGAACTACGCCTCTATAAGTAACTCTATGTATCTTATTTAGTATGCAGATAGATCACAGCGTGAAATAGAATATAGATTACCTATAACATGTTTTATACATGGTTCTATACTGTATGTACTTACTAGTATTTAGTATTATATTATCTGTGCTGTACTTATAGTTTATATACTTGCATTGCCGCAGTTAAAGGCACTTCTATAATAATAAGAGTGTCACAAAAACTACAAGAGAAAGCTTGCTCATTTCGTATCTATTAGTTTGTGTGAAAATAAAGTGTTAAATTAAGGCGGTTCGGAAGCAAAGCCGTTAATCAAACAGGCTATTTATCATTAGTTACGACTTGTTTATGTTGTCATGTTGGCTAAGTATAAATTAAAATGTAATAAACATCAACAAGTAACGGTTAAAAATATATTAATCTAATGTTGTTTTAAAGAATTCGGAAAAAACTGGACAATAACTATATTCTACGATAGGAAAAATAATAATGTATGAAAAATAACATTGTTAATTAAAAAAAAAAGATGTAACAGTCATAAATTATTGCCGGTCAAAACCACTTTTGACTAGAAAAATCAGCCAAAAGGGGTTTTTAACGGAGCTCTTAGTTAAAACGTTATATTTAAAACACAGTTTTATTGAAGTCTTTACTACTGCTATTACCTTTTAAACCGACAAAGATTAGAAAGCTTATCTACAGACCGCACTCTTACTTTCAAAAAGGTTATTAAATAATAATGAATGCATTTAATATAAAAGCCTATCATTTGTAAGGCATTTTAAAGTGTTCAATTTCGAAACTCCACACGCACTCTGTATAAATTAACAACATTTTATCGATAAATGCGTTCCGATTATCTACTAAATAGTAGGTTACTGTTTTATAATCTCGTCAGGTAAGTTGTATATAGTTATAGCCGCGGAAGCTGTTGTATAGTTTGTAAACAGTTTCACTTTTGTAATAAATACAGGAGCGAATTAACAATGTAAGCCTAGCATCCCTTTGAAGCTTACTATCTTTGATTAGGTACTTACCTATATGTTATTTATTCGCAAATGTGTGTAAAAGTTCAGAAATTTGAACTTCGTGAGCAAATGTCAAATTGTGTTATAATATAACTGGCTGTTAGTTAAGGCTTTTACATGCGCTAATAACCTTGAGGATACTTGACGGATCTCAAACCTCTCACCCTGCACCTTCTTTTTTCCTCGCATTTTGTATTTAAAAAGATACTAATCAGTGAAACAAAAAATCCTCGTCAGGGACTGTTGTGTAACTGATAATTTATTAAACATAAAATTTTCAGAGCTCTAAGTCAGCAGGTTACGAAGTTTATAGAGTATTTGCGGAAAAATCGATGACCACGGCACATTTTTTTTCTAGAAATCTATTAACTTTGAAAAAAAGTCCTCGCGAGCAATTAAAGATCAAAGACCATCCTATTTTATATATTTTTTTCGGTATTGTGCTTTATGTTGTACCAGACTTTATAGAGGTTGAACATAGTCGAAATTGCCGGGTAACGCCTTAAGTCCGACTGGATTGATTAATTGAAAAATAAACCTCTGCTTACATCTTAGCTTATTGTTGTTCAAGTAATTTTTAAAAATAGTTTAAGTACCTAGTTACGGAGCTTATTAGGTAACAACAAAGACAAATAAATCCCCGCACTTAATAATGTTAATATGTTAATATAAAATCAAATAGACCACAACTAGTATCTTACGCTAAATTACATACTAAACTAAGTATAATTAAATAGCGACTTGCAAACGCACAGATTCCAACATCTATCAATCGACGCCCATAACATACGCAATATAAATGTGAATAAAATAGTCCAGACACTCAGGTATAAGTTTTATTTCAAGCGCCGACTAAAATTGGATTAATGCACTCGCAGATGTGAGTACAATGTTCGGAAATGGATCTTGCTAGCCGATTTTCTAGGGCACGGAATATACGGGTATAGATTGTGGACGTTCAAGATGCGTTTTGGGGAAATCATTTTATGTAGAAAGATGGTCGTGTATTTTACAAAATGAGGAGATTTTCAAACATATTTCTATTTTGAATTGATTCCTACTTGCGAAACTCTTGTGGGATTGGTAATAAATGGCAAAGTTGTTACAATTTTCTAAAGCCATTTTTCTGAAAATTATTGTTTGTCGTGAAGTGGGCTTTTCCTGTTTTTTTTTCCTTCTTTTCTTCCTTTAATACCTACTTCAAAGTTTATTTTGGTACAAACACGCAAGCAGTAATTCAACAAATCAACATAATTGCAAAAAGTGGCAACTATTTTAACTCAAAAAACGATTCCGAAATAATAAACGTATGTTCACAAATATGAGATAAAAAGCTAACTACAAATTTCATTAAACTGTTACGTTCATTGGAGATCCAATTAAAATAGTTTTATTAAATCTAGAACACTTTAATTAGATTTGTTTTGCTTTTCTGATATTAAAGGCTTTTATTGAAAAGAGAGAGTTTATGAAAAGGTTTGAAATACTTAGATCAATCTGTGCATTATGTAGATTTTTACTTTTCTTTTGACAGACGTCTGTCTGAAGGATTTGAAAAGGAACTTTATGACGCCATAAAGTTCCTTTTCAAATCCTCTTATTGTAGGTTTTACAAGAATCAAAACAAATTAGACTATTTATTTAAATTCACTAGTTATTTATAATAAACGAGTAGTTATTTTATGAATTTATACTGTATAATTCAGACAGTGTTAGAAAGGTTTTAATATTAATAAAATAAGAACATTTTGTACACAATAAACATAACTAACACAACTTATTTTATATCTATCTATTAATAACTACATTTTGCACACAGTAACAAACATAATCTTATTTTATCTACCTTATTTACTTGCAAATTATCTTTTATGAGAGCTCGTTAATGAGATAGTTAAATGCGATGTCTAGTGTCAGACACCTGGGCACTGTCTAGAAACTAACCTTGAACTTTTGTTAGGTCATTTGATAAATTAATATATGTAGTGAGATTTACTTTTCTAGACTCTGATTTATTTAATGGTTGTCGGTTAGGTCATTTGATAAATAGATTTATTGCTCTAGACTCTCTGCTTTATTTAAAGGTTATTGATGGGTTCGCAAAAAGGTTTGTATTTTTTAAATAATTCGAGTTTTAAAGGAGACATATTGGTTATTTCAAAACCATACTTGAATAACTGAAACTTTTAGAATATTCTTTACTACATATTTTCTAGTCTCAAGAACTAAAAATGTAATGTAATGCAAATAAAACTTATTTCTTTATTTAATTCAAACGGCAACTGTGCCTTTCTTAATTAAGAATGACTGATGAAGACTATAAAATGCGTAATAAAGCTGACTTTACTGTAAATAGCGTGTTCTACGATAAATAGATTTTTATATTTGCTTATATTATACATTAAACAGGAGAAACAGAAACATTTTCAGCTACCTTCGACGCAATTTTGGAAAATATTATTGAAATTCAATATCCTTCCTACTAATATTATAAATGCGAAAGTTTGTGAGGATGGATGTGTGTGTGTATGTTTGTTACTCTTTCACGCAAATTCTACTGAACCGATTTCAATAAAGTTTAGCACACATATAGAGGGTAACTTGGATTAACATGTAGGATAGATTTTATCCCGGAAATCCCACGGGAACGGGAACTATGCGGGTTTTTCTTTGAAAACGCGGGCGAAGCCGCGGTCGGAAAGCTACTAATTTATGTGTGTGACGTGTGTTTGACTATCATTATTTTTTATCTGTTTTTCAATATTAAGGCTTTCGATCAAAGAAGGATGTCAGTGTCATCAAACCTATGTTTTTGATTAAAATTTCAAGTAGAGAAAGAAAAAATATTGAGTCCAAATATAAAACTCCGCCAATATAAATTTAAAAATATTCTATATATCTTTATTATATACACCAGGAAACATTTCAAAGCACGTTGTGGACAGGCTAATACACAAATAACTAGCAACTAGCAAGTTTGATTAAGCGCTTACTTAGCTTTGCAACTTGTTAAAGTTATGGATACGTCGTTATACGGTCACCGATGAAGTTTAAAGCCAATATAAGCTTGTTCAATATATTATATGTAATTTTAAATAGAGTACCATTTTGTGGATTTTGTTTAAAATTCCAATATTATAATGTGCTATCTTGCAATAATTTGTAAGGTAGAGCAACAGTCAAAATATTTTTATGTAACTATGTCGAAAATATATTAAAATTAGATTTTTTAATGTGTTAAAACTTAGTTAAAAAGCATATTAAAAATTGATAAAAGTTAAATTAATGACGAGATCATTATATGCCTCTTTCAAATTATTATTAATTACAATAGTAGATATTGAATTCATAATGTGGTCTTCTTTAAAGTAATTATAAACCTGTAAAAATATTCTTAATAATTTTCCTGGGGTTAACAAACTGCAGGCTTGAAAGGACTAGTCGATGGATGCTTCTTCGTTAATACTTGAGTCTTGAGGTCTCTCTTAAGACTTGCCGCAGTTTTGACGAGAATTCAAAAGCACTTTTGCACCTGGAATCATATATAATTACAACCTTATATATAGGTCACATATTATGTTACTATAACATATATACAAAAACAATTTGGATTGTGAAATAAAAAAAATCTCAAAATAGATGACATTAAAAGCGTGAGTAAAATTAATATTGATTTTAGATATTTTTGTTATGGCATTCAAATGCTTTATAAATATATTTTTTTAAGATTAAAGAAAAAATATATATTGATTTGCTTTTTTCAACAGAGCTATAAGGGAAGATTTTTATTATATCATTGTCAAATTATTTTAAATGAGCTTCGATGTTACGGTAAAGATTTGAATATTTCAATGTTTAAGAAAAACATAACACACTACACAACAATTATTTAAGTAAACAAAACCTAAATTCTAAACTAAATAAAAATTTTCACGCTCCACCAAAATTGACGATAGAAATTCCTGTACATATTTAAAGACATCTTAAAATATATTCTTTGTCACGACAATGCTCGAATCGAAATCACGAAATATTCCAACAATAGCGTAAAATAAATTCAAGGGAACATTCTATCCAGGATTTTTATCACAAGTGAGCATTACCTATAGGTTCTAGTCTCTAGAATGAAGGGACTTTATTTTGACCTAGAACCTATACCGTCATAGCAGAAAGGGAACAAAAACGAACATAATAATATTATGCATAGGAAAAAAAAGTAATTTTAAAAGCATATTAGAGAAAGTGTCGTTGCTTTTTCTTGGATACAACCTTATTTTTCTATATTCATTTTTTTTGAGATACCTGAATTGGTTATACAACCAAATATTTTTTCTATATTCACTATTTGTTTTTTGTAGAGATATCTAAATAACTATTCATAATCTATTGATGAAATGTTTTTTGGAGTCCAGAAAGCCTTGGTGGACGAGAAAGCGCTTTTTCTGTATTATCAATTTAAAAAGTTGGACAGTTAAAACTATTAACAAGGGGATGTAGCTATTATTCGTTCAATAAATTTACGATTATTCATGTTTTTTATCGCTTGCTTTGCAGAATACTATCGTCCTTAGGCTTCATTGAGTAAGCTGCTTACAGCGGCTTAGAAGGCTGACGTGTTGGCAAGTATAGTTTTTGTTCCTACGATGTTTATTAATAGGCGTTTTAATCATGCAGAAAGTGGAGTAGGCGCCGTGGAGTTTAAAGCGTTTTCTTTTAAAGTTAAATAAGAAATAGTACGGATACTTATACATACGTATAATACGCAGGTTATTCTGGTCTTTTAGCTGATATTGTATTTAAAGTAATTGCTCTCAAAACACTCAAAATATGTTTAACAATTCAACATACCTACCTACTATTTGTCACAAACTCAAAGGATGAACTTAAGATAAGGTTATGGGAAAGGGCTTTATTACAATTATATAAATAGCCCGAATAAATCTAAATACTAAATCTAGTTTCTCATAATTTCCTTCATATTACTATTACGTCTAGATCGATCAATTTGTCTATGATACGGCTATAATAGCACGGAGTATAAGTAATCTTAACAAAAGCGTCTCTATGGCCGAGTGTATTAGATATAAGCTTCTTGGTATAATCCGTACTCAATAGCTCCAATTTCATTCAATATGCCGATTCTTTTATTACATTCCATTCAATCCTTTGGTTTGGCTCTCCCGCATTCATGTGTATCTTATTATTAAACACATAAAGCTTAAAACTGCACACTTGTCTTCATTTTTGTCAAGACAAATTGCTTTTCAGCCTCCATACTGTAAAACGAACTTTAATACAGGGTTCTAAAGTTGTGTTTCATTTGCGTTTACAACATGTTTCAGTAAACACTAGTTTCTTATTGCCAGACATAGAAAAAGAACGTTGCTGTATGAATTTCCTTTCAAGTACTGCATATTTATAGTACAAGATGATTTATGACTGCGGTGACTTAAGTAATTTCTCGAAACCCATAAAAGTATTGAATTTTTTATGTCTTTCTTGTAATAAAAATATTCGGAGTATTTTCTTTTTAATTAGCGTTTAAGTGTAAAGTTTTCATTGAAGATTGTTGTTGTTTTTAATTAAACCGAGATTGCTTAAGCCTTGCTGGCTAGGAACAGAACACAGCTAAGATTAAACTAGTCCAAAAAAAAAATCTAAATTAACCAAAATTAAAATAACAGTATATTAATGTATAATTATTTTACTTTCATACTATTCCACATTGAATCTTTGATATCAGTACTTACAAAACAATCATTCGTCATCATTTATCATCATTTAAAAATGAAAAATTTATGAATAAAAACAGAGAGGATAAATTAAGAGTTTACCATATTTAAAAAATCGTTAACAATACAAAAAACAAATAAATAAATATCACTTTATCATAACGACACCCTAGTCCCTAGACCGCTAGACTCTTATAGCCCCGCCCTAACAATCCAATATATTCTACGTGATCTAAGATTCCATTACTATTAGGACCTTAGATTAGGACATTTCATGATATTATTTTTTGCTGAGTACAAATAATTCAGTAAAAATACTGCATAACTATTATAATACTAGTTAGTTATTTACAGACAACTTAATAACAATGCAAACGTTGTAGGTACTGCCATGACAGTTAACTAGATGAATGAAATATTTCATAAAAATCGGTCAAACTGTTTCCGAAGAGTCTACAAACAAGAAAATGTTTTGTATACTCACAGTTAAATTAAACATAAACGCTTCAATATTAGTTTACCTTGCAATCGAAACCAGCTAAATCCTAACCAATGACCATCGATTTACTTCATATGGCTTCCACAACTGAAACCAAGTGGTGATTACATTTGAAATTGGCACGGCTTTACCGCATTCTAGCACATTTATGTAACTTCGTCGAATTGCTAGAGTACCTATGTTAATATTATTGTTATTACTTATTATGAACGAAATAACGTTATATGGATAATAATCATAGTATAAATGTATTATATGTATCGGTAATCGCCCTAAATATGTTCATGATCCATTTAGGGCGATAGTTTTTAATATATTTTTTGAGGATAGTAAGAAGTTACATAAAAATATTTTAATATGTTTTTTCAAAGTTTTGAAGTCAATCAAATGTAATGACATAACTTGAAAAGAATAAAATATGAAAATAAATGTTACATAGCTTAATTATATTACTAAAATAATAAATGTATAGTTTTCTTTTATTTATAGTTAAAATTTACTTTTTGAGGTACTCAATCATCGTTTCTTCTTTCATTATAAATTATTATAAACTACAAAAAACTATTTATTAATACATAACAAATGTACTCACAATTATATTTTTATTTACCTATTTCTGAATCAAAATATCGCAAATCATATGAACTTTTTATCTGTATTGTCTCGACAGCGTACCAAATATTCAGAACTCTTTTATTAGGAGTACTTTACTCTGTGCGAAATAAAACCATAGCTATAAAGGAAAATCGTGAACATAACACTTGAATAAAAATCTCGATTTTCAGAACGGTTGATATTACTATTTTTATTATTGTATTTTGACGGATCACAACAATCACCATTGTAACAAAATATATTTACATAAACTAAATTGGGTTTCTTATTTTGCGTTCGAGTGGCTTGGAATATAAATGTGTTCAGTATTTGAACAATGCTTCTCTAGTCTGATTTAGAATTTACATACTTTATCAGTCTTTGTATTTTGTTATATTAGAAAATCTGTATCGGCTGTTCAATGAAAAGCCTAGCGTCTTAATTAAATGGCAACGTACAATTTACCTCAGTTTACTCTCATATAATATAAGAAAGGCTCTGAAAATTATAATTTCAGCTGGGACATATTTTTTATAAACACCTAACATTATTCACAAAGCCTTTTATCAATAAGAAATTGGAACGTAAATAACAGCTACCCGAAAAACAAATTGTATTTATTTGTCGAGCATCTGAAACAATAAAGTTTTGTTAATTTCTTTTCCTGCTATAAAACAAGTTTTATGTCATAACTTTTTCTCTATTGGGCAATTCTTTGTAAATATCACTTCCATGTAAATACGTCTTGTAATCTTATTACTTCCCGCGATTATTTTCAGAGTCAATAAGTATTACTGAATGTATATTTTCCTAGTTTTACGATGCGTGAACAATTCTTCCACTAAAGATACCATATAACAGTCTAGTCGGTAGAAAAGTTAGGTCATATACGCATATTTATATAAGTCTTGATTATACAGGCTTTATGGAGAAGGAATCTATGAATCACTTTTAGTTATATTATTACACGTTTGAGACAAGCATGGATATAGAAAGAATATATGAAGAACTTGGAAAACTAACATCTATTTGAGGCCATAAAATTGGAAATACATCGATTATTTATTCGTAGATTTCCATTTCTAATATTATAAGATCTATATTTTCATGCTGGACTAACTTGTATAAGTAAAGTTAAAATAATAGCGAAAAACAGTCAATAGGCAGGTGACATGTGCTTATATGTCCTCGGCAGAACCACGTCCACACTGACCGAGCTGCTCGGCGCAGCAATTGCTTCGCGAGGCTGTTCTCTCTGTGAAGACCTCTTCTCTTCTTGAGTTTTGACTTTCAAATAAGTAATGTCAAAGACATGCCATTTCGCCGTCATTATGAAGGTGAATTCACCTTATTACCTGTCAATTTGAGGTTGACCCACTTCATGTTAAAGTGGCTGGACTAATAAGTCCAACTTGTATAGTTTAAGTTATCACAACAAGGTTGCTTTAATTAACACAACTCACAGGGCTATGTGGATGTTTGAATGCAAGTTTAATTCTAAAAAAAACAAGGTTAAAATATAAAAAAGCTCAATGTCTTCGACTGTTAAATTGAAAATTCTCTATTACATTCATATCATAAATTTTATTACGAAGTAGACGTATTTATAAATATTCTCAATGGAATATTCGAGAAACTATATCGGAATTCTTTCAGCAGTGAGTCAAATAAATCGTCCGATCATGGTCTGTATGTGTGTTTTCTTATTTTTATTACTGTAATTTCAGTCAATAATCGTATATATGTTACAGCAAAATTCAGAACTGAAAATTTTTTAAAGTGCCTAAAACGTCTTAGAAGGTCTTGAGGAGTGATGGAAGTGTTGTTTTAGCGTACATTTTGTCTATGTAGGTTAGTCGAGGCAAGCAATCGTATTTAAGAGCTAATAATATATTTTATAGAGAGAAAAGTGCAATTCTTCAATGACTTTTTAAAATATTAGATGGAGCCAATGGCTCATTACAGTTTTTTTTTGTTAATTGGACTTTTACCAACTGGACTTTTACCATCTACTTAGCGTAAATTAGTCTGTTTTAACGACTTCCTTATCAATCAATTTATGTTTCCTTACCAGGTAACTGCAATCGCATTTTAAATAGGCGAGATTTATTCTGCCTGATTATAAAAAGTCCAGCAACATATATCGTTTTGTTGTCTCATGTTGTAAAGATAATACATTGCTGGCATTTTGCCAAAAGTCGGGATTTTTGTAGCTATTTGGCGGTCAAATGTTACCATTGCGGGGCAAATACCATTTGTAATGATTTATTTATATCATGCGTTAAGTGCTATTTAAAAGCTTCAAGATTAATAGAGTTAGATTGGTTTTATACACAATGTTCAATATAAATTTAGCGGGCAAATGGTTCTGAACTAAACATGTAGATGATCATTATTTACCTTGTGCAATAGTTAGAATTTATATATTTAAGAGTCTATTCCAGGGCTATTTAGAGTTCGTTATAAAATCTAAGCCAACATGGTTATCAATTCCATATATGAGATATTATATACAATGTTGTATTTGCCTTTAAAGTATAAGCTCGAAGAAAATTAATTTCAGTAGTAGACTACAAGCCCGCACAGGAAAAAAATATGGGTCAAATGAACCACCAGGGGACATATCTAGAA
>CAJQZM010032332.1:0-13905 GCA_907164665.1 Colias nastes | reverse complement strand
AAAGTCGGTGACCAAATGTTAGTTGGTTGTTGCCAGTGCACATGTGGGGTCTGCTGAAACACTTGTGTTCGTTTATAATTACATGCGACCTTGGTGGTACCATTTGATATGTCGTCCGTGGAGAGTCTAGTTCGGTTAGCTGCTGAACTCGTATTATTGTATGTGAGTATGTTTTATAATATAAAAATAAAGTCCATACTATCATACCGTTATTAATACAAAGGTAGACCTTGGAATGAATGGCAAATTAGCTGTAGGTACTAGTAAATATTACACTGACGTTTGACCAAGATAGTGTCGAACGTCCGCGTCGGTAAGGCAGTTATCATGTGACTTGATACTAATTAAATAGGTCAAGTGCGAATTAACTTGAAAGCAAAAGGTTCCGTACTTGACTGATGGAATAAACCTTAAGAATTTTGCTCAATTGTTGCAACTTTATTGTTTAATGTTGCATTTCTATTTTATTTACATACGGATAATGTTGGCAATGTTTACCTTGCTTATATGACTGACAGAGGAGTATATTTATTCGGATGTATCAACAAAATCATCAAGCATTACGATTAATTAATTAAACGATGTTTTGTAGCAAATAACCGGACGTGTACTTGAAATAGTGCGATTACAATTTATCAGCGTGAGTAACTCTGTACACAATGACATAATATTATTGTCATGACTTATATGAATAAAGTATTTAATTCCACCTTCCACATTATGCATATCATATGTAATTATTTGTGGTTATAAGGAACGTGACAACGTCTTTGTTTATAGTTTAGGATCGTCAATATGGTCGAAGAATAGAGTTTTTCCAGAGAACAAAATTTTCTGCAATTTCACCCTGTAGTATAAATGCCCATACCACCTAAGTACAAGAGATTTTGTCAGAAGATACCTTCTTTTGCGTAATTTAAAATATTAAATAACAAAAGCATAAGTTGTAAAAGAGATAAGTGAATTAATAGAGTTCGTGAGTGGTTTTCAGCTTATATAAAATCTTAATACATTAAAATTCACTCTATTTTGATTTTTTCAAATTAAGCAACTTTTATGATAAATGATTTAAATCCCATCACAGAAAGAAAATAATTTAAATGATAACTTATGTATAGAGTCCTGTGGCGGCGTTATTTATTGAAAGCAAACGCATTTGAATAATCTGACCAGAAGTAGGGCAATATCTTCGTGTTATAAATATTTACACATTTCTAACATTCCGACGTATACAATACTGATATTATATACATGTGTCATTTAGTATTTGGAAACTATTGATAGATTCCGTGCAGCTGTAATTCTTATTTTTTGTAAGTCATTTTTTTTCTCGAAATCATTAGAAATTAATTCCTTATTGAATAAAATATGTTCATCATCATCAGCCCATTACGTTCCCACTGCTGGGACACGGGCCTCCCGTAAGGTATCAGGCCGTAATCCACCACGCTGGTCAAGTGCGGATTGGCAGATGTCACAATATGTCGTCGAACTTTTGATTCTTCGATTATTCGGTTTGCAAGTTTGCTTTCAAGCAGTCTTGATGTTATAAACATGCGCAGATAAATTGAAAAATCAATTTATTTCCTGCGCGATATCGCTGAGCTACCACTGCATTTAAAATATGTTGATGGTGAGGTTATCTCGGCAGTTATTTTAGTACAGTTTTTAATATAATATGTAAAAGTTAATTTTGTGCGTGTAGATGATAAGTAACGTATGGTTTTTGACGGACCAGTGCACCAGAGGATGTTGGTTCTAAACCTTCACGAATGTTACAATGTTTGTGATAAGCGTCGTTTACAAGTTTTACCTTTAATTTTAATTTTAAATACCTGGTTATTTATATTTTATATATGAAGTACCGCTTTTTAAAATAATAACTCATTTACCTACTTAATAAGCTATAGGTAATGGGTATTGGGTATATTATTATGTTTACCAATTCTAGTTTTAGTATAAAATTTCTAAGATTGTTCACGAATTTATGCTCAATATACCTATATAAAATATAAACAGTAGTATTCGGGAACGAGTTTCGTTAAAATTAACATTTATATAAACTTACGTGCTAATTACTATTTAGGTATGTGTTAAATTTCTATTTGTATGGATTAGCGATTTTACACCGCTTTATATATCTGTACTTATAAATTATTCATGTATAATAATATGTTCTTCGACAGCTGGCTTTGACTCCAATATATATGATATTAATTCTACCGTTAAAGAAAATGTTTTGACATAAACGCAATAGTTGCGATACTAACTTTTAAATTTATTGGTGTAATAAATCGAACCCGAGATTATCTAAGTCTTTGCTTTTATTTAATTTCCATTTATTAATTGACTTTTACGGTTAGCAATAGAACGACGAGTTTGTAAATATGGATTTCAGGTTTTAGATTTAGTCTGTCGAATGGTAAAAACAACATCTGTTTTATTGTATCTATTCTCACGATATGATTTTCCAGAACGGTCTACATTTTATACGCTATTTTCTCGATACGAATTTATTGGTATTTAAGTCTGGTTAATGGAGAGATGTGATATTTTTGTGTTTATGATCAAATCTATAATATTACATATATACAAATAATATCCAATCTTTGAGAAAGGTAGAGATAATTAAACTTCACGCTCACATCAACGCTTATATAGGACTAAAAGAAGCTGAAAAGTATGAAATTACGTTAAGTCACAATGATGCCAAAATGTTGCCCAATGAACAGTATCGCCAGATATTACTTGTTTTTGTTTTAAAAACTTTCTTCCTATCTTAAAAGGATTACGAAATGTATATCTAACTGTCTACTACCATTTCGGAAACCTCATTACCCGCGTCATGTATGGTAGTGGTCTCTACTCGCATAAGGATCAACCACCTTATTAAATAGACGACTAAGTGCCTTTTCACACGTACCGGTTGCCGGGTAGCCGGCGCCGGCTAGCCGGTGGTGAAGTGTATGGGCATGGTACATAGCTTTCACATGTACCCGCGTAATTTATCCGGCAGGCGGTTGCCGGGTGCGCGCCGGAACCACCACTGCGTCCGGTCGCCGGGCATCGGTTAGCCGGCGGCCGAACTGACAGTGGTGTATGGAACACGCAACTAGCTTTCAGACGCGCCGGCCGGTGAGTCGCCTAGGTACAGTCTGCGAGAGAAAACTGAAAAACCTGTCTTCATGTGCTCGTAGATCTGGGAATAATGTATAGAATGCACCTAATGCTTCTCTTTTCATATTAATTGGATGAACCCAATAATTTCTTGATTTTTCTTTCCGGCGCAGATAAGCCACATTGCAATTATTTGTTCACGGTCCATCTTTGAAACTATAGAACGAGACTGTACTCTTGTCGGCTCTCTAGCCGATACTGCCGGCATCAACCGGGACATGTGAAAGCTTATTTGAAACCGGGTATCCGGCGCCGGCTACCCGGCAACCGGTACGTGTGAAAAGGCACTAACGGGTCCGTGTTCGTAGAAAGAAATGACGCAGAGCGGATTAGTTTTTTGAAGTGTCGACAAGAGAGTGAAGTTTTTGTTGGCTTCTTGCAGCTTAATCAATTGTCTGGTTACTAAATGCCGTGCCATAGTCATAAAGAGAGGTGGAACCTCTTAAGGGGTACAAAGTTTTATTACTACAGCAAGAAGCATTGTTTGAAGATGGTCGTTGTTCAAAACATAGCAGGTCGTCCTAAATTTAAAATTACAGTAGCAACCCGGAATCGTAGCAAAAGATTTTCCTTAAAAACTACAGGTTAAGATTTTAAGTTCATAGAACCACTGATAGTTTATATAGTTTTCAATTTTCATATAACTTAAAATTTAGAAGTTTTAGATTCATTTGAATTATCCAGTCGTAACAGATGTACCTCTCCAAGGGAATAAGAGAGTTAAATAGAGAAATGTATTAGGTTCAACGCGCATAGTTTCATGTATACAGATGACTAGTCTCCACGGTGTCTGGCCGCGGTCACCTTATTAACTCAGGAATGCATTACTTATTATTATTTGTTCTTTGCTCAGAAGGTTGTTATTAAATTTCACAAGTAACGTTGTAGTAAATTGTAGTCAATCAATTATTTTCTAATGTTGTTATAACATCGATTTGGAAATGCTCCTTAAAATTTATCTAAAGTAAATTCAGAGACGTCCATAGGGTTGGAATTTTAAAATGCATTTGTGTTATCACGTCAGGTTATTGTTCCAAAACATGAGATAACATTTTACAACTTGTTTTCGTTGTAAATTCTTGCCTCTTCGCTTCTTGATTGATTTATAGTTAGTTGATTGACATTTGTCACGCGATGTACTTGATTTTTATCGGGAAGTGTTTTATTGCTTTTTTTTGTATCATTTATACTTAGATTACAAAATAAAAGACAGATGGAGCGTTGCCGAACTAAACCGAATAATTTATCGTCATTTCCATAAAGCTATGTGTGCTGTCATTTCGCCGCTGCACTGTACGTACACGGTGCTTCTGTGTGGGTGTTATGTTACCAGATATTGAAAATTTTCCCAAAATTTTTCCCGACTACGGAAGAAAGAGGGTTATGTTTTTCGAGTGTATCTATGTATTTCTTTGGCACGCCCTGCAGTATAAACCGCTGAACCGATTTTGATTTATGAGGTGACATTGCAATCATCTGAATTATTATGGTAGTGGTGTTAGTGACGTAGGCTACATAAATTAGCTGTCAGGTTTTAATTTTAATATAAATTCTTGTTTATGATCATTTTTTATAATATTGTAAAAAAATTTTTGTTACATAGTTAAATGATAAATTTTTAATTAAATAAATTACATAAAAAAAAAGGTTTCAAAATTATAATGATTACCTATATTATTTTTTATTTTCAAAATATATGAATGCGGATAGCGGCAGTTTTTAGTCGAGAACACGGGACATTTTATTTTTAGAAAGAAAGAAGGAAGAAACCATTTATTCCAATACACACAAACACACAACAATAGCATTGTAAATTATGAATAATAGGTAATAGAAAACATAAATTTATGTATGGTTGCTTGCTCTAAAAAGGAATACCGGATACCGGAATAAACAGGATACCTGAGGCATAATACCTTAACACTGATTTTCAGTGACACCTTACGACATCCACATTGTCAGCTGCTTTACTGGATAATAAATAAATATAATTCCTGAATAATAATAATTTTGTCCTATCCATCACGGAGTTCAATTGAATTAAATCGCGGGCGAAAACGACTGGCGTTTTTAAGCTATATAAAAGTAAAAAAAAATCTAATAATGATCATGAACCTTTATTGCACTATACAAATAATCACATTCACGATCGAAAAATCCAACAGCACTACCCCGAAGATCTTTTAACCATTTTACCGTTTTACCCATAAAAATGGCAAATTCATTTTCAAAATACTGGCAGCATACGTTGAAGTTTTGTATTCCTTCGTATATGTTAAATTATTATTTGTATACAAAATTAAATAAGCCAAATAATCTACAGAAAACCTGTAAAACGATGTTTTATCTTTTTGTTTGTTTTCGGGAACAAATTTTACAGCGTTTTAATATCACAAGACAGCATTTTTTTACTAAAATAGCAAACCCCTTTTGACGTATTGCATGACACTAGAATCGCTATAGCACTGGCGGAGGTTCGTATTCGTTTTTGATTTCGTATTTTCTTTGACAAGGGCGATGGATGATTGTCATGCTCCATCTGCCTTTTATTTTGTAATCTAAGCATTTATAACTCTTAATTAAAAAAAAAAAAACACTGCTTTAATCGATTCTTATAATTTGTTTTTTTTTTTATCAAACAATTCGTTTACAATTAACAACCAGAGTTTGAATAGCATTATATTATGTCCTATACTTTCGTCATATTTAAAGATAACTGTATTCTAGTTATGATAAAAAGCCATTGCTGGTTACGTGACCTGAAACTTTATTACAGTATTTTTCACAAACACACCCAAATAATGAAGTGTCGCTGAATACAAGAGCGTCTAGACTGGGTGGCTCCCCTCTTTGTTATTAATCAATGGGTCGCGAACGCCCACCTAACTGCGTACCTGCAATGTTATGGAGTTTAGCAGTTAATAATAGCTAACAAGGTCTTTTTGTTCTATGGGCGAATAGACGGATGATACAATTTAGATTTTAAACTCACAAAATGTATTGACCGAAATATTGCAGAAAAATGTATTGGTGCGCGATGATGACGTAAATGTTTCCCTGTTTAAATATTCCTATAGTTTACAGTAGTTTTATCAATAGTTATATTTTCATATAATTACTGTGAGGTCATGTTAATATTTTACCGTAAACAACATGAATGGCTTAACATTATGTGAAATCTTATCATATTAAAAATATATTGGCCACAAAGAAGGCAGTTATTAGAAATGGTCGATCTCGTATAATGAAGTTTCTTTAATGAAATAACCTTTGCTTTGAATTTGTTGGTTCCAAACATAGATAGGTATAAAATATATGATCAGAAATTATATTAAGAAATCGCAATCTCATAAGGTAGCTGCTGCATTATAACCGCACTGTTGCATATCGGTGAAGCAATAGCGTTGTGCTAGCCTCCTTTCAAGAAAATATTACGTACACAAAAATCTATTTTAGGTATTAATAAAAATAAAACTATGTGACCAGTTCTGCCAAATATTTTAAAGTTCAAGTATTAGAGCGACCTTATGAGTCATCATGAATATTTTTATGATAATTCATTCTGTGTTTGAAAACTTAATATACAGTATTGTTATTAAGTTAGTGATGTTTTATGTTTCTTGATTAACTCTTATTTTTAGCGTGCCATAATTTATCTGAGTTTATTTTATCGGATCAAATCGGCAGCATCATAAATACAACTGATTTAATTTAATTGACTTATGATTATGACGCTTTTTAATTGACTTATGATTATGAGGCTATTATTTTGAGCTTCAAATAGCTCGGGTATAATGAAAAACAGTTTAATTCTTTACAAAACAATGTTGTATTTTATAAACTGCAACGTTTACATTTCGCTCGCTCGAATCGGGCAATTACCTGACTTTGGTATTGCCATATTCTTTAAAATAAAGCATTTTATAAATCGTATATCAATGTATTAAGGTTTCTATTTTTTCCAGGCGGAGCAGCGGCTAGCTGCTCGGCGGGCTGCCCGAGCTGAGGCGCGCGAGATCCGCATGCGTGAACTGGAACGGCAGCAGAGGGAACAGGAGGACCATGCCGACAAGGCTTACGATATGTATGCAGGTGGGTTACTGAACATACGTATAAGAGTAATTGTTTCTGATGATGGTAAATGGTATAAATGCTGACAATGGTAATTGGTAACTGTTGTGAAGACTCAAGAGTGCTTCTTAAAGAAGTCTAATGGAATACATAGTTTGATTTTGATGAAGATTTTTTATTTGTAGACGATGTAGATGTACAATTTAAATTTGATGCTTATAATAAGGCAAATAAATTACCCCATGGTCATCCATTTTTATTGAAGCTGGTGTTGAATGTTAAGGTCTACGTATGCAATGCAGCTAAAATAAATAAACGCGTCTTATTATGTTATTTAACGTGAAAAAGCAATTAAAAATTATTATCTACTTATAAATTATTTTGCTTGTCGGTTGCTAAATAACTAATTAAATTCATAATGAGTTTTATATTGCATAGATAACATTATAGAAACTCGTTTCTGAGACATTTGGTGTTTGATGCAAATTGCCTGTGCAAATTGCTGAATGTCGTCGTTCGAAATGACGAAATTTGTAATCATTGTGTCAAAATTTATAATTAATTATGCGAAGTTTGTTTACTTTTGTTGCAATTTATAGATTTACAGCTTTCCATTGCAAAACTGGTTTGCACAAATTATTCGCGAATTTATTATTACAGCGATCATTTTCAATTTGAGATACATTGGCAATATTATTTATTTTCTGAACTGCAAGTGTTATTGCATGTTTTGCAATGATTTCTGGGAATGTTTATTCAATCTTATTATAATTTGAATTGAATTCAAAATATAAACAAATAATGCAATACAAAGCAGAGTACTTTTAAATAAGACTCTTAAATGGATACCGATTATGTTGGATATTGAATTTAACAATTATTCAGGTACCATTGGCATATATTTACCGTTTTATTGAGTATTTTTCCATATTTCTTACCATGAGTATGGGATCCAAAGCCACCTACATCTCCTCTCATTCCTATAATATATATTGCGTAATTTAAGATTGGTAATACGCTAACGAGTTGTATGCTCATTTGCCTTCTATAGAAGGATTTTTTTACTTACTGTTTACATAGATACGTAGGTAAAAAAAATCCTGATCTTGCTTGTGAAATTTGTAAATCGATCTTTATTTTTATATATTATTATTATCAGCTCAACTGTCAGTGAAAGACAATAATAAGGACAAGTTATAAGACCTACGATTCCGCAGATGAGAGTCTTTAAATTTCCTAGAAAGAAATCTAAAAAATTCTAATACATTTCAGAGACTGTGGGTCGTCGTGGTGGAACCAGGTTAGCTGCATTGAGCCCAGGCGGTCTGCACTCGCCCAGACGGAGTTCAGAGGATTCCGATGAAGTGCTCAGTATTAAGGATTTGAGGGTAAATATATTTTTATACAACATTCTTCTTCAGATCCTTTTGTTTCCACTGCTGGAAAACAGATTTCCCCTGAGAGTTGTTACTGGCTGATTTGTTTGTTCCTTCCTCGATCGAACCTTAGATTTTGATTGATTGCAGTTTTATTTTCCTTCACATGTGTCATTTCCACAAACATTGCATAATGTTATCTATTTGATAATTTCAGCACGAATTAAAAGAAGTAGAAGAGAAGTTCCGCAAAGCGATGATATTGAATGCCCAGTTGGATAACGACAAGGCGGCGCTCGGCTACCAGTTGGAGCTGCTCAAGGATAGGATAGAGGAATTACAGGAAGAATACGCTCAACTACAGGTGAGGAAATGTATTTTGTATTATGAATAAGCGAATTTGTAAAAGTGGTCTAAGTGTGCAACCTTGTGGAACACCATAGCTGTACAAGTAGTGTGTTCTTTTTCTTGGTTTTAAATTTTAATAAAGTAGAATAATATGTTTTCTTGGAATGCATTGACAATTAATATATTCTCAGGTTATTTTGAACTAAAACAATTTTTTTGACATGTTAAATTTTGTACCCACTAATTTAACTGATTATTTTACACTTTTTTATGTTTGATTTAAATTTTTTACACCTGATATGAAGCGAATTCATCACGTACATTCTGTTATCATTCCTCAGCGTGAACACAAAGAGAAGTGCTCTTCCCACGAGCGGCTGAAGCGCGAGCACGCGGCACTTGAACGGGAACTGGGCGCGGCCCGTGACGCGGTGCGAGCACGTGACGCGGCCGCTGCTGACGCGGGCTACGCGTTTGTGGACGCGGGGGACACTGCGGCACCGAGTGGGGGGAGTGGGGGGAGTGGGGTGGGAGGGGGGATGCCCGCGCTAGCGCTCGTGTCGCACCAGTCGCAGGCGCTGCTGGAGGACGGCGGGGAGGGGACGCTCGGTGAGTTGTGAAATGTAGAAAGGCTCTAATGTCAAATGTTCTTGAAAACCAATGTCATTATATTCCGAAAACCGTACCGTAATCGTAGCAAAGTTTTGTAATTATTTTTGCATGATCTACAATAACGTTTAATCTGGCTTCAAGCTAAGCCTATAAAGTAAATCATTCACAAACAAAATTAAAAACAATTGGTCTCAAATAAGACCCTTGTGGAACTCCCGTTGATATTGAATTATCTCTAGAAATATACTTGCCAGTTTTAACCATTTAAGCTTCATTGTTGATATAGGATGCACACCGTTATAATAAAAACACATGGATATCCATATCACAAAATTTTCTGAGAAAAATTACGTGGTCCAGTAAATCAAACGCCTTGCTGGAATATGTCGATTTCTAAAAAAATAAAAGTTAGTAAATACTTATTTTTTTGTTAAATCTTAAGGGGCTGACAAGACCCAATTGATGATTGAGTAACAGAGATTGCGCTCTCGTTTACTCCCATACAATTGGACAGTGTGCGCAAACGAGAGCGCAATCACTGTTACTGGGCGGGGCCAGGTCGTAGAAGAAAATAATAAGAAAATATGTGATTTAGGGAAAAGTGTGGGTCATATGCGAAATATGACTCGTTAGAGGTTCAGGTATGAATATGTTGACTTCGTGTTTTAAATTGCAGACCCGTACGTCAAAAAAATAAAGACATATAATCGTTTAATGATGATTTTAAGACCAATCTTTGCAATTATTTTGTATCGAGCCGATTTCGTCCAATTATGTATCGAGTCCGTCCACGGTCTTCAAAATATGATGAATATTAACATATATTTTTTTTGATGGGCTAGAATAAATATCTTTTCTTAAAAAACTGCTCAAATAACTTCAATTTTAACAAAATTGGGTCTTGTCAGCCCCTTAACTAATGGACTTTATTTGTTATTCCAGACGTCCGGTTGCAGAATCTGGTTAATTCGAAGCAAGCACTAGAATCAGAAGTGCGCAAACTCAAATTACAACTGAATGAGGAACGAGCGGCTCGACAGAATGGAGTCGCATCACATCACGACCAGGACTATGAGAATGAAGGTAAGGATTTGTTAATTATCAGATATTTGTATGTTCGAAAGTAATGTTGCTTTATTTGCATTTTTTGTTGTTGTCTATTTTCGTGTTACATTGTTTCGTCTCTTATTTTTCTCGTCTAAAATGTAGTGTTAATTTCAGTTTAGTTCATTGTCGCTATCTATTGTGTGTCACATTGTCTCGTCATTGTGTTTTCGAATAAGTATTTTTATCCCTTTTCTTTCTTTTCTAACATTGTATAAAACATAAGAGAGTGAAAGAGAAATAATGATCAGAGGTCAGGCTCGCATAAGACGTGCACCGTTGCACACGTTAACTAGGCCTTAAAAAAATTAATTATAACAAATACAGTTCATTAAAAGTTTTTGTGTGGGCTTTTATTTCACCAAAACCAGCGCCTGCTCACAAACATTAACAGTGTTATTACAAAAAAGATGTTAAACAATGTCTAAACACGTGTTTAGTTAAACAGCATTTAGAGCTTTAAACTCTGTCTAAAGATGTGTCTAACTTTCTCTATTACAAAACAGTGTTTATCTTTTGATTAGCTAAAACATCGTTAGGCAGCCAAATGTTATTTTAAAATAGCAACACTACATATACATTCCATAACGTTCCTTTTTAAGTAAATCAGTTACGTGATCCTATGCAGAAAATTATGTTTAAATCGTTTAAATAGTCTTATTATATATTTGGTTGCTTGTATTCTGCGAATATTTGTACTATTTTAATGAATACGCTGTTATACACAGCTGTTATAAATAAGTTTTGGAACAATGAAAATAATCTAACAAACAACAGTTCGAAGAAATGAAACGCGCTTGTCAGTTTGTCATTGTCAGTTGTCACAAATTATTGTTGCGATTTGTATCTCTATTTGTATTTTCGTGACGATCGTTTAAGTATTTGATACAAATATGAATGCAGAGAACGAACTAGTAAACAAAAAGAGCCGTGGAGAAAACTGGATCCAAGAAGAAAAGGTAAAACAAGTTATTATTACCATCTTGAAATAAACTACCACGCCGCCATACCATGTTTTTTAATGTTAGTTTTATCTATTTCACAGGACCTGTTTCTAGAAATAATGCGCACCTCATCGTCGATCATAGAAAACAAGCAAACGGATACAAATACAAACAAAAAGAAAAATAAAGAATGGATGAAAATTCAAAGCAAGTAAGTATCTACTCTATAGCTACTACCTACCTACAGCTAGTAGTATACGTTTCATTTTTATTTCGGGATTTGTTTAATTTACTTATTACAACAGGTTTGTTTTTTGCACTGACACAGATTAAGAGAATTAACTGGGAGGTCACGAGACATCGCTCAGCTAAAAGGGTTCTGGAGGAGAACAAAGTTGACAGCAAAGAAGAACGTGTCGGAGCACAAGAGGGCTGTACGATCCACTGGTGGGGGACTTCGGCCCCCGTCTCCGTCTCAAGAGGATTTAATTATAATGCAGATATGCCCAACAGACTTTGTAAATGAGCCAAACAAATTTGATAGTGATGGAATATCTCAAAATGCAGTAAGTTTATTGTGCTTCATTGTTTCTTTAAAATAACAAATAGGTACATTATTTATTATATGTGTAAAAAGCATAGTGAACAATTAAAACCAATGTATATAATTTATTTTACAGGCTCCCATAGTAGTAGAGATTAATAATGAGGCACAGCAAAACAACACTATATATGATATAGAATTAAATGAGGTAAGGTTTGATGTGAATGAAACAAAATAACTACAAGCTTAATTCTATCAAATAAGCTAGTTTATATTTATTTTATATTTTCAGACTGTTCACAACAATGAACTAGAATTTGTGAATGAAATTATTACTGTGGCAGATGTACATAATCCTGAGGTAAACTTTAAAATATACATGTAGGTTCTGTAGTTACCCTTTTATTAGGGATGAGTTCATGTACCTATATGTATGTAACTCCAGAACATTGGTAGTACAGGTAGTATAATGTCTACCTTGTCATTTGTATGATTAAATAAATACCTTCTGATGTAGATATTTATAAATTGGTCGCATTTTGATGTGCTTATTATTTCCACAGGTCCAAATAAAAACACAACTTGATGAGGACAATCTGGATAAACAAAAAATGAAGGTGAAAAGTAATAAAATCAAAGAGTATTCTGATGATGATAAGACTAAGCATTGCAAGAATAAGTATGTATCCTAGTAATCTATCAGTTTATTATGTAGTACCTTTTTCCGGGGCTTCACTCGTGTTAATGTAGATTTTCTATCCCTCGTGGCAGTACTTTTTTTCTGGATGAATGAGCATGCAAAACTAATAAATAATGATGACCGATCCATTGAGTAGCAAAGGCCTGAAGGCGTAATAAACAAACATTCTCACTTTCGCATAATTTAATAGTTAAAAATTTAGGATCAGGTACTAATTTCCATTTTAAATTAGATCGCTTCTTTATATTACGTTGTCGTTCCACTTTTCAGAATCAGCCACAAAGAAATGATTTTCGCCAGTAATACAAATTACAAAAAGCGTAGCTTGGAAATGCTGGAGGAAGAGCACAAGATAAAAATGAAATTCCACAAACAGCAGCTTATTCACCAGGAGCTGCGCCATAAAATTGAAATAGACATTTTATTACTTGAGAAAGAGAAGAAGGAATTAGAAATAAAACTGTTGAAATCTTAGATTAGTTATTTATTGTAATATTTAGTTATAAGTTATTTTAATTAAAAATGCTGATTAATAAAATTATTTCTTATTATTGCTCCTCTCGTCGTATCTCTTGGGTGTAGTCTTTGCCTTTGCCGTTGTCTGACATATCGAACAATATCAATATGCTCATTCATATCTATTGCTATATTGTGTAGAACAGCCAAGGCTACAATAGTTGTTTTGGCTGTACTCAACTTCATGTACATTCCTCTCAAAAGACACCTAAATCTCTGCTTCCATAAGCCAAAGCATCTTTCAATCGTATTTCTTGTACTTATGTGTGCTTTGTTATATGCTTCCTCTTTCTCATTATTGGGATGTAGTAGTGGAGTAAACAAATAAGGAGTACACGCATACCCGCTATCTCCTAATAGTCTGCCATGAAATTCTGAATTCTCAAACCTCTCTTTTATAGCACTCTCATTAAAAATTCGTGAATCGTGGACACTTCCTCTCCATCGGGCAACAATGTCTCTAATCCTTAGGCTTGAATCGCAGACTACTTGGACGTTCAAAGAGTAGTACCC
>CAJQZM010032331.1:0-18036 GCA_907164665.1 Colias nastes | reverse complement strand
CACGATGAAGTGTCACAGGAATCATCATACGTGAAAAGGACTATAGATTCATATATCATACTTGACAGTATGACATATTTTTCAAAAAGTTTTCATTTTTTACTTGTTATGTGAACATGCACAGATATTATTAAAAAAAAATGTATTCTATTCTGCCACACAGAATGTAAATTGAAGCATAGCATGCCCTAGTCAGGAACATACAGTTACAACAATGTTTATAACAAATAGTGTGGGTCATAGCAAGGTTAATCAAATGCATGAATAAATTGCAATTATTCCTTCCAAAATATTTCCATTTTTTTTTGTGGAGCCATTAAATAGATAATTAAATTCAGTACTTAAAATGTAGTAAGTAGTATGGATGCTGAGTTCATATTTGATGATAACTATGTTGACTTCCTTATTGCTATGCTCATAACTGCATTACCTATATGATAGTATTGCATTACTATTTATTTTGAAATCACTTAGGGCGGCCGTACATACGGCTCGAGCTGTCGGTGTATACCTCACGACCGCTCGCGAGCCGTCAACGGCACGGTGGAATTTCGTCATGCAGTGACGGCTTGAAGCGGTCGTGACGGCTCGAGCCGTCACGTGTACGGCGGTGAATGAATGCCTATAGTTCACCGCGCGGTCGCGGCTTCAAGCGGTCGGTCTAAACTGCTTGAAGCGGTCCGTGTACGGCCGCCCTTAGTGATAATTAAAAATGGCATTTTTCATAACTCCTCAACATAACGTACAAGAAGATGGGTCCTTCAAACTACTACTATAAAGTTTCAAATTATATATTTTAAACCCAGATGATAATAAAGTATTTTTTTTTCAGATACTCCATGCAGCTGTAGGCTTGGTACCGTCAGGGGTATTTTTGGTTCTCATGCAAGTGTTCTCAAGGGTTTTCCTGGTGTGTGGTGGATTTATGATAGCACATGGACCCACGGTTAGCCCTGGACTCCCAGTATGCGTCTTTGCTTGGTCTATCACCGAAATAATCAGATACTCATACTATGCATTGAATATTATGAAAGTGGTGCCTGAAAATCTACTGTTTTTAAGGTAAGCTATGGAACTAAGTTTGGAATTTAATTACTCCACAATCACGACATATCACTACTCACTACATAGTATAAAACAAAGTCGCTTTCTCTGTCCCTATGTCCCTTTGTATGCTTAAATCTTTAAAACCACGAAACGGATTTTGATGCGGTTTTTTTTAATAGATAAAGTGATTCACGAGGAAAGTTTTAGTATATAATTAATTAGGTTTCAGACAAAGCGGGCGAAGCCGCGGGCGGTAATCTAGTGTAGTATAAAACAAAGTCGCTTTAAAATACGAAACAGATTTTGATGGGTTTTTTAATAGATAATGATTCAAGAGGAAGGTTTTAGTATAGGTATAACCAAGGTATAACTTATTAGGTTTTTGACAACGCGGACGAAGCCGGAAAGCGAAAAAAAATATATTTCATAGTTTGGGCTTTTGAGACAATAGATTAGTAGAAACTCATTAAATAATAGTATTTTATAAATATGTACCTACTTACTACTAAAAATACGTTAGTTTTTAAATGATTTAATAAAGCCAAAAATATGAGCATACAAAATAAAATTTCACTGGCTGAAATTACCTATAGCGTAATAATGGGATGTCTACGAGAACAATTAATAATACATGAATATTATTTTGAAGTTGAAATTTTCTAGAAATAAAAAGTTCAAATTGCTAAAATAGATAATATCTCGTTATCGGACGGAGCCGCGAGCAAAAGGATACAGTTAAATAAAAATATCTTGCACAAAACGACATTTATTTTCGTTATCGAGTTAATTAAGGCGACAGCCGGTTACCACACCTGTTTATGAAGTCAGCGTGTGGTGTCGAAGTTCATTAACTTGCATATTATTTTCAGTTTTTATACATAAAATCAGTGCAAAACTTTCGATTATCATTAAGTAGGTCGTAACCATGGTCGTAACATTTAAAATTCTTAGTATAAAAAAAATATTATTTTTCCACAGGTACTCAACCTTCCTGTTTCTCTATCCAATTGGTATAACAGGAGAGTTGCTATGCTGGTATCACACGCTTGACGAAGTCGTAGAGAAGCAAATCTTTACCATGTCTATGCCTAACACATGGAACTTTATATTCAACTATTATTACTTCCTGGTTATTTACATGCTGTCCTATATTCCGTTATTCCCTGTTCTTTTCGGACACATGTTGAAACAACGGAAAAAGATGCTGTCTGGTGAACCCAAAAAATTGAAATAGTAGGTTATTTTCAGTGAATTAGAGTATAATTTAACGGGTACTTAGTCGGGTTTTATTTATTCTTATTATGAATTTTCTATTTAAAAATGCTTAATACAATGCGAATCTCTAAAGTATACAGGTAAATTAGCTTGGAGAAATTTTTGCATATGTAGTGGTGTGTATATTACTCAGATCTTAGAGCGCGTTTCCACTATATCGTTCTGGCCTATACAAAAATGTTTCGATATCCTAACATTACTATTTAATTTTATACTTATTCCTAGCAACACTTTTGTTTTCAATAAAAACAACTTTTAATTTGAAAGAAAATGGTTTTGACTTTATAAAAAAAATATATCATTCAATTTCACGTCCTTGAGCAAACGACAAGGCGACTACCGTGAAACAATAAAATATCGTGTCCATTATAATTTGTTTCATAATTAATATTTGACCATAATAATTACGAAACAAAACAAATAAATAAATCGTCACTTGATAGTGGAAAGTGGAAACACGCACAAAACCAGAATAAACCAGTTTACGCTGTCCGCAGGTGCCAAATGCAGTTGTTTGGTACCGTTAGAACATTAAGCACACATTTCATTCAAAAATTATAATTATTATGTACGTAGTTTAATTGATAAAGGAGAATGACCACGGGTGGTATCGGTAAAAAAAGGAGAATGACCACGGGTGGTATCGGTAAAATTTGAGTTGTGCCACGTATTCGTGATATTGTTAATTCCTATTTGTATTTATAATGATCATATGTATCACTATTAAGTCTTAATTATACCGGATAAATTGAAATAATATTAAAAGTTTGTGTTTTGAAACATGTATGACCACGTATGGAATCGGTAAAATACTAATTGTGTCACGTGTTCGTGATATTGTTAATTCCTATTTGTATTTATAATGATCATATTTATCACTATTAAGTCGTAATTATACCAAATAAATAGAAATAAAAGTAAAAGTTTTTGTTTTGACACATATATCTATCTCTCTTGCAAGCGTCCTGCGTCATATGTCATAGTTTCTATTTGAAATGAATCTTGAATGAATGTGTTCGACGCAATGTTCGACGTAATTTATTTTGAAATAGGTAATGTTTATTACGATTTACTTTTCACATTTGTCTTGTAAATTAAAATATTACCTATGTAATAAATGTAAAACTTAACGTTCATCGTTAGTTTAAACTCGATAAAGTATTTTTTTGAAGTGTTGAATAAAACTATTGTTTTATTTTTTTGTCGCGAACTGCGGCTTATTTATATAAAAACTTTAATCGTTTCTAAAAGTACTAACATCAAGCTTTAAATTGAGCTATATTTCATCTTGACACAATAAGTTTGATTGCGATACCAAGTGCCATAGTCACTTGGGCAATCTCCTTTTGTATTTGTTGATTGTTGTTATTATTTGTTATTATTGTTATAATATTTGTTGAAGTGTTTAATTTGTGTGTAAGTGTTGTAACTTTGTATTGTTAATTCAAAATGGCTCCAGTGTTAAAACATGGTCGAGGCAAGCCTTTGACTTCTCAAACTAAAGAATTAAACTTTAAATGTCGTTTCTTTTTCAGGTTAGTAAATTTTTCATTTTAGTAACATTGTCATTTTGTAAAATCATGTTCATTTTGTAAAAGTTATACGTATGTTAAATGTGTAAATATTAAATTAAAGTCTCATCTTTTTCAGAGGAGAAACACATATAGTTTAATTTAAAATCCCATATTTATATATTATATATACATATATATAAAATAAAAACTAAAAATAAAATGTTGTTTTGCTGACCATACACTACTACAAACGCAAAAATTTCTCCAAGCTAATTTACCTGTAATTTTCTTTAGACGGGCTTACTATGCTTATCATATTGATAAGTAGGCAATAGGAAGTTAATTCCCCTTTTTTTGAGATTCGTGTATTTGAGAAATATAAAGAAGCAATGCTGTTATTAGTTTTATATTTTTCTAGAAGATAAGTGGGTAGTGTGTCTATTTAACTTTTGTTTTTGCACAATTTTGATATTAAATGTTGACTAAGATTTATGTTTAAAAATCGCAATGATATCTGTTTGTACATCGAACGAATTAATTTTTCCATTTTGTAAATAACAATTGTTATGATTATTATTTATTAATAATGCTGAGGATATTTGAATGGGCTATGGTGAAATACATTATTTTTATGACATATCATGTGTACACTTCATTTATATCCTTATTTTTTACCATTCCCTTTCTATGCTGTAAATATCAATAAATACAGGTATAACGCGTTTCATTAAAGAAACGAATCTTCAATGGCGGCCAAAGCTGACACTGACATATGGTAGGGTCAGTAAAAAAGAAAATAAAAATAACGTAAATGGATAATTATTTTATAAATTATTTCAATTTGTTTGTTGACAAACTGTTTTTATGGTAGGTATTTGTGTATTTATATGAATTATCATATTAACGTATACAGAATGCAACAAAATCCCCATAATACTCGTAATGAGCCCATAAAACCGAACAACTTTTCCCAAAAAACATATTATGTCAAATTCCAATAAAACATTATTTACTATCGCAAATACATAATTATTGTCATTGTAAATTTATAATAAAAACTATTATAGGGAAAATCAAATACATTTTAGTGATTTTACTTTTCCCTATTTTTTTGCATGCCGTACGGCCGTGTGTAAGCGAGAGGGAATGATAAGCGCCGCCATTTCAGATTCGTTTCTATAATGAAATGCGTATTACGATGTAACATATTAAAGGGTATCCATCCACTCCTATATCTGTACGAATTAAAATGTTCATTTTTATTCGTAGACACCTTTCTCAGAAGTAGATCTTACTATTGCGGAGCTTTATGGCACCTTATGGTCAGCAATATACGTTACATACTAAGAACTTTATGTGGGATAAGTACCTAGATACCTAATATCATGGAGCTAAGAGAAACACATAAGAGTAATATAGCGCCAAAAGCTCTGAAAATATCTAATAAAGGAACAAAAAATCTACGTGCATTGAAAAATTCTGTAGCTTTTATGTTTTATCAAATCTGTTGTTTTTATTATTTAATTACAAAACA
Source organism: Colias nastes (assembly GCA_907164665.1). Taxonomy (NCBI): domain Eukaryota; kingdom Metazoa; phylum Arthropoda; class Insecta; order Lepidoptera; family Pieridae; genus Colias; species Colias nastes. Next base: position 12,666 of record CAJQZM010032331.1, on the reverse strand, counting down.
ACTCGAGGTATCATTATTAAGGTACCTATTTCACATACTTAATTCTCTTATCAAACGATTGAAGGATATTTGACTATCTAGTTCATCAATTGTTTGTGTTTAAGATAAACGTTTTAATTAATGATAATTTTTCTATACAAATCAAATAATTACGATTTTTATCGTCAATTAATAATCAGCCCTGTTTTGAATTGGCACCAGTGGTAACTGATAAAGTGTAAGATTTATCATTAATCAAGGGCTCGTATAAAGCAATCTATTATTGAAAAATAAGTTAATTCATTATTCAAGTGTGCGTTGAAAGCATGAAGGGTACGAAGACAACAGCGTTGGTTTTGGCGGTGCTGCTTATTGCCGCCGAAGGCAATGTTGCCAAATATAATCCTGTGTGAGTACAGCGTTCGATAGCATTATGTATTCTAGACATACACTTTGTAATATTTATAAAGAAGAGTAGAATTTAGAACAATATTGCCAAAAATATTGTTTAAACGTCATACTAATAATTATTAATAATTATATTGAAGCTAAACAAAATCATCATGTAGGTAGAAGTTGGTGTATTTAGATTTTTTGGAATAAATTAATTCAATTCATTATTTTGCATTTTAGGTATTTAGGTAGTTAGATAATAGCTAGATATTTTTTATTCTCGATTCGAATATTTGTTTAATATTGTTTAATGCAAAATAAATAAGTACCTATTTTTATGCCTATTATAGAGCAAAATTGTATTTTGATGATATTTCACCATCAATTGGAAAGAACATAAGTCCAAAATGGAATCTGGGACAAACGGCAACAGTCAATGATTATGTGGACAATACCATCTCTATGCTTGTACCTTTCATGCAAGAAAATGGCTTGGATCCCATGTTTCTACCCGATATTGTTGAAGGTTTTGAAGTGGTAAGTTATTATTTTAGTGTGAAAATAAGTTTTTAAGGAATATCTTCACTTTAAAAGGTTTATTTTAACATTTTAGCGTCTCTTGCTCATCACATATAGCGCATGGTTGAAGCTTCAAAATGGAAGTATGACTGGTCTCGTTAATGTCTCTCGATTTGAAGATCAGCTTGTAAATTACTTTGCTAAGATGTTGCGTGTTAAGGTCCAGCTTCAATTTAGCGATCTTGAGGTACGTGAAACAGAAAGACTGAGTATCAGTTTGGACTTTGGTACTACTATATTACTTGCTCTGTGTTTGGTACTTATTTAGAAGTGGCGCTCGCACGGGCTTTGTTTAAAGTAACCTCAGGACAAAAAAAATAGAGAGAGAGATAATAGAGTAGGTATTTTAGTTTTATAAAAACAACTATTAGCCATTGAAATTCCTATTAAAATTGGTCCAGATGTTTCAAAGATAAGCTGGATTTGTTCCGGTACAGACAGAATAATTTTAATTAAAATGTAGGTAAATTTTTGTGTTTGTTAGTAATGACGCATAGTATGCATATAATATATAATACTTATTACATACATTTTATATAAAGTTGTTATTATGAAGTTACAAAAAATCACGGTAGGTACTAATTAATTTTGTTTGTGCACACGTCACCACTCGCTCTAGCTCTACCTCATATACTAGTTACGGTAAAAAATCTATGCCTATAATTGATGCCTTTTTTCAGTTCAATTATGATTACCTTGTGAAGGTCATGAACATTGGTCCCACGGGACGAATTGTTGGTTCATTGGATCGCTTCAGAATAGTTGCCGATATCTTAATAGATTTCAATAATGATGAAATTCATTTACAACAGTTCTCGCTAACGGATGTCGGGTAAGTCAATATTTTCAACGAGTTAGGTAAGGTCGAGGGCAGACTGCTGAATACATTTCCATACATATAGTACAAGTCCATTTAATTATGCTAAGTATATACACGATGATGAAGCTAAAACCACTTGGTCAAAACGGGCTGGATTTTATGGAAAATATTTAATGTTCTTAACTAAAACGAACGATATACCTACCTATACTGTCTATGAATCGAATTAGTAATAACATCTACATAGGTATAATGCAGTTAATTCCAACTTCATTATGAAAATGAAGCGATATTGTATTGATACGATTAAGAGATTTGAAACGGACCTAATAGATAATTATCAACCTCCTAATTTACTATAGATAAAATATAAATAATAATGAATATAATATATAGGTACAGTCTACAGGGCGAAATCCTTATAATCTTTACAGATTTATAACTTATTTTTTATAATAATTAATCCATATTAATATTACAGACGCCTACGAGTAGCGCTACGTGGAAATGTTCTCACTGATTGGCTTGTCAACCCAGTTATTAGAGTCTTCACGACTCTCTTCAATGGTATCATCATGTGGACCGTTGAGTCAACAATACGTAATGTGGCTCAATCTGCTATCACAGAAATCAATTCTGCTATTCGCGAAGTTATCGACCAGATCGAGTCTTACAATTAGATGCAAAATGTGTTAACCCTTATTTCGACAGAGAAGGTGATAGTAAACTTATTAAAATTTTATTGTATAACCTAGTTTCCATGGTTTTTCTAAACCTCCAAAAAAAGAAAAAAAAAATCTACCCCCACCCTTATGGAGAAAAGCGATGTCCGCCACACCGGACATTATCGAATCTTAGTAAAAAAAGTGTTAAAATGACTTGTCCGTCCTAGCGGACTTAATCGAATACGTGAAAGAAGTTGCATAGTATAAAGTAAAAGAATATAATAGTAAAAGAGCCTTTATTTTTTATAAAAATACAAAGAAACTGTAAGGGCCTGTATTATACTTAATCAAAATAAGGATAGCAAGAAAGTCGCGAAACTCATCTTCTGTCAAATTTATAGAGCGGCCTGTTTTTAGCACGGAATATGCATTTGTTTCTTGTACAACATTAGCAATCACATCTTCAAAGAAAAACGTCAAAAAGTAATCTAAAGGTGAACGTACTACGGGAGGATCTTCAACTACTGCAGTATCTTCTATCTGGGCTCTATACAAAAAGGTACTCTGTTTCCATTTGTACGAGAGGGAAAACTTTTGAATTTGCTTGGCTCTCTTTTTTGTCACAACTGATGGTTCTCTGAGTCTTCTTTTTCTATGCACAGGTGTTGGCAACGAGGGTAAAGACGATATAGAAGGTAAGTTTGCAAAATTGGGTTCCTGCGACTGGTTCGGGAAAACTTGCTCTATAATTGGAGTCAAAGGCGTCGGGAAGTCGTTGTTGAGTTCAAAACTTGTTTCAGAAGGGTTTTCATCAGGGCTGTCTGCGATATTCAAGCGCTCTAGCGAAGATGCAATAGACGGTGCAGGTGAACTAAAGACAGAAGGTGGATTAGAGAATGGATGAGGCTCATTTTCGGCGCCGGAGCTATCACCTGTTTCAGACGGTGCACGTTCTGCAGGAACGAGTGCCAATATTTTTTTCGAGCGTGCATGCAGGGAAGACTGAAGCAAAATAAAAGAAATACGTGCTAAGCAAACACCACCACCAATAAAAAAAATAGTTAATACGAAAAAGTAATGGGGTAAGTAAGAGGGCACACAGGCAATACAGAGACTCATGGTGTACATTATAGAGTCAATATTAGTTTTGTAAATTAGACAGTGAGTAACCAGTTCTTACAAAAGTAAGTAGTTCTTTAGGAATAAAAGTTAGTAGGTACTTAATTTTGAGCATGTAAGTGTAACGTAAAGGCTAAGCAGATAAGAAGTAGGTATATAATATACACCAGTGAGTACCTGTTGAGAATAGGTATAGGGTTCTTTTCACGTAAGTAGGTAGGTCAGGTAAGTAGGTAGACTAACTTTTAGTAATTAGTTTTTAGCATTTTAGTTTTATGTAAAGGTTAGGTAGATAAGAAGTATCTAACAAGTTGATAGGTACTGAGAATAGATGTAATGTTTTGGTAATACCGACAACTCAAATCTTTTACCTTTCATACCATATTTCGACAAGGTCCGCCGTGACGGACAAGCTGTAACACACAATAAATACAGGTGTTTCGATGAAGTCCGGTGTGGCGGACAAGTAAAAAACTCGATAATTATTAAGAATAACGTAAGCAAAAGCTATGAAATCGTATTATTTGAACGTTAGTAGACTAAATTCACAAAACACAAATAAAAAATCTACGCAACATAAGCAAAAAATAATATTTTTTAATAAATTACCTGAAAGACTTTCTTAGTGCGCAGTTTCGCCGACATTTTTTCGCCAACTGTCAAACTCTGGGTTGTCACACGCAAAATTTATTTTTCTACTAAAATTTGATCGACCTCCCAATAGCTTAGTAGTTTTTTTGTTGCAAAAATAGAAATAGACGGGGCGGTGGATTTTTTTAAAGTACTTGTCCGGTGGTACGGACAAATTCGAAATAAGGGTTAACCAATAACATTCTATCATTAAAACTAAATCAGTAATGTCGTTTTCTATTATTACCTACTTAAGTATATTTACCCATTTCGGTGAGTTTAAAAAAAGATGATCTATTACTGCAATCCTAACTTCGTTTTTTATTTTTTATTTATGTACCTAACTAAGTACCTATACCTGTTATGCGATTCAACTGAATGGGATCGATTCAGCGCCATCTAATGACGTAGTAGCTGTTAATTCAACAAATTAATAATCCAAGTGAATAAAGAATGCTAATATTATGCTTATTAGATGTAAGAGTCAGGAAAAACAAAAAAAAAAAACGGTTACTGAAATGCAAAAAGAATTTCTAAGTAACTAACTTAAAGGTCATTGACTTTCCTATTTTCCTTTCATAACTGAATCGCACACCTAACCCATTTTATTTTTAAGACTATTTATGTATCAAAGCCAAATTCTGTCCAACAATAGTCTCTCAAAAAACTTAAAATAAAAAGTAAACATCGCATAAAACAAAAAAAAATAATTGCAACATGCACAAAGTTAAGTACCTACGGCGCGGCGTTAGTATCAATATCAAAATATGTATCTCCATATCAAAATCTCGCCCGTCTTAATCTGTTACTTGACTGTTAGTACATATACAGGGCATTTAATCCTTTTCTTTATTCCATTCAAAGATCTAACGGCCTATCTATCAGCTTAGCACACACAAAAAAATCAAACATCTACCACAACAATTCACGTCACCATAAATAAAAATCTCATCGTACTCAGCGAAACCTAGGTGAAAAATTAAAAAAAAAAACGTCATAACTCCGAAAATTCGAAAAATCTCATAACATACATGGTGGTGCTGGTGATTCGGATAGGCCTCTAGGTCATCTGCCTCTCAGCTTCAGTATATCACTACTTTTTGGGACATCCTGTAGGTATATAACAAAATATATACAGGATGTCTCAAATAAGTCCCAATGAAGGTTCATTTAAATTTCAAACTATTAAAATTCCGCGTGGAATATTGCTTGCTTTACCCAGAGGCGAATCATTATATTTTATGGTATTACTAGATTTCCGCCCGCGGCTTCGCCCGCGTTTTCAAAGGAAAACCCGCATAGTTCCCGTTCCCGTGGGATTTCCGGGATAAAACCTATCCTATGTGTTAATCCAAGTTACCCTCTATATGTGTGCTAAATTTCATTGTAATCGGTTCAGTAGTTTTTACGTGAAAGAGTAACAAACATCCATACAAACTTTCGCCTCAGTGTTGCCAGCACACAGAAAAAAAAATCTCCAGCTTAATAAAAAAAAATCTCTAGATTTCTTCATATTTTAAACTAAAAAAATCTCCAAAATTCACTAACTACATAATTAATTTTATCAAGGGTTAAGTATTAAATAAAATTACAAGTTATTTGTTAAGGAACATAATTTTAATCATAAGTATATATATTATATGTATATATATGTATATATATGTATGTATATATATGTATATTATATGTATATAAACTCAATATTTCAACACTTACATACACAAACAAAACAATGCAAACGTGTCTTATGGGAATTCCCCGAACATCACCAATATTTAGAAAAAAAAGGATAGCACTATTTATTTCATTACGAGTAGAGTAGGTGGGTGGTCTACACTCTGGCGTGGGGATTCCCGTCTTCAAGGGCGCGCGGGCATTTAGTAACATTTTATGAGTGATTATTTACCTCACAAAATCATTAAGATATGTAGCTGTATCTAGATATCAAAAAGTTCATTGACTAATTTCTCGTATTTACCTCTTATTTAACCTAAAACATATAAAAAACCTAATTAATAAATTAATAATATTGTAAACGTATTTATTTATTTAAATATGTTAAATAAATATATATATACACTATTTATTTATTCCAAAAAGAAAGAAATAAAACGATCATATGCGTTGTATTTGGCGTATAATAGAGAAAAAAGAAAAATATGGCCGCCATATTCGATGAAATCGACGTCCGACCGAGGAAAATTATAGAGCAAGGATTAGTAGAGTGAGAGAGATGTTTATATGGACTGCAGCCAGGCTTCAAACAGCTTGGGTAAATGTATTATAGGAAAACATAAGTAGAGTTGCCATTTTGTTTTCTCTATTTACCCCAGATTTTGAAAATATCATTAAAAATCACCAGATACAAACACTACTGGACCTAGTTTGTAGTAACTCTCCGATAAAAGAAGTTCTTGTTGACTATATTCCGAATCTCAGTCATCACGCTTTTATATGTTCTGTTGTGAATGTCAAAAAGGAGAAGGCAGTACCCAGATGGATTACCTTCAGACCTCTTAAGGATATAGACTTTGCGGAGTTCAATCAATTCGTTTCTAACATAAATCTGGATTTCATACGTAATCTGTCAAATGTCAATGAGATGGTAAATGCCATAACAAACTTAACGCTTACCATTTTTGATTACTTTGCTCCGAATAAAACAAAATATATAAAAGAGAAAAGCTATCCCTGGATAACATATAATATTAAACTGATGATGAGGAGACGTGATGAAGCACATGCTAAGGCAAGACAAAGCGCTGAGCATAGGCCCTATTACATTGAGCTAAAGAAATATGTAAAAGAGGCTATCGTGAGAGAAAAAAATGCATATTTTGATAAGTACATTAACTCAAATTTTGATCATCCCAGAATTCTGTGGAAGCACATAAGAGATCAAGTAACTCTCAAGGAAGGCAAAGACGCTGATTTGCCATTAAATATTAGTAATCCTGAGGAAATTAATACTCATTTCCTTAATGTGCCGGGAAATAGCGACATTCAACGGAGTATTATTGACAATTTCATTGTAAAGCGCTATCGGGACAGTGATACGATGTTTCAGTTCACAAATGTATCTGAAGAAAACGTTATACAAACATTGAAGGCGCTTCATTCGAACGCAATGGGTGTCGATGGTATCTCTTTGGATATGGTAAAGCTAGTACTGCCAATCATAGTACCAGGAATGGTTAAGATAATTAACACTTCTTTTAGCACGAATACATTTCCTGAGCTGTGGCAAGAGGCAATTGTGAGGCCAATTAAAAAAACCAGTACTCCTGTTGATTATACGGGGCTTCGTCCTATTAGTATTCTCCCCTGTCTCTCTAAAATAGTAGAGAAAATTGTACACCAACAGATTACTGCGTTCTTGGAAGCAGAGAATATATTGCCTCATTTACAGTCAGGATTTAGAAAAGGACGAAGTACTACAACAGCTCTAGCCGACGTTGTTGATAATGTGCTAGCCTCACAAGATCAAGGTCAAGCCACAATTCTGGTCTTACTCGACTACTCTCGGGCTTTTGATGCTATTAATATAGAACTTTTGCTTTCCAAACTAGTTTATTATGGTTTTGGTCCGCAAGCAATACTTTGGTTTGAAAGCTATTTTAGTCAACGATTTCAGTCTGTAGTAGTCAATGGAGAGGATGGCAAAGCGCGTTATTCGCAACCCAAACGTCTTACAAGAGGCGTTCCTCAGGGATCCATTCTGGGACCGCTACTCTTTATCCTTTATACTTCGGACATAACAAACTGTATGCTCAACTGCAAGTACCACCTTTATGCAGACGATATTCAGTTGTACATCTCTTTCCATCCTGGAGATACGCAACTGGCTATTGATAAACTTAATTCCGATCTAAACCGCATAGCAGATTGGTCCGAGCAAAACGGTTTGTTATTGAATCCAGGAAAGACAAAATTTATGATTCTTGGTACTCCCTACCTTATTAATAAAGTAGAATCGTTGCTTCAACCAGTTGTTATAAAGGGAAGTGCATTGGAGCGTGTAAGGGAAGCCCGCAACCTTGGCATTATTTTTGATGAGTCTCTCAGATTTGAAAAACATATAAGTAAGACAATATCTAATTGCTTTTATCGACTGAAGGTGTTATATCGAATCAGAGATCACATAACACCATTGCTAAGGGTAAGGCTGTGCGATACTTTAATTTTGTCAAAATTTAATTACGGGGATGTTGTATATGGCGAGCGCATCCTTGCGCGAACAAGGAAAGCAATCCAGCGTGTACAGAACGCATGCGCTCGCTATTGCTGGAACATACCTGCCAGAAGCCATATTACGCCTTATCTAAATGATGCCAAGGTACTAAACATGGAGAGTCGACGAAAGTTGCACTTTGCGGTTTTGCTATTCTCTGTGATACGCTCCAATGTTCCTATCTATTTATACGATAAACTTTCCTGGTTAGGTGACTCAGATTCATCTTATAAAACTAGATACACGTCAATCAAATTATCGGTACCCAAGCATCATACGACAGCTTTTCGAGGCAGCTTTCGTTACAGCGCAACGAAATGCTGGAACAATTTGCCTCCTCCTTTGCGGGATACAAAAACAATAACCACATTCCGTCTAAAATATAGGCGATTTGTTTTACAGCATCAAGTCCAACAACTTTCGGTGCGTCTGTAACGAACTTAATACTATTAACTAAATAGTCTGTGCTAATCGTATAATATTATGTGTGTGAAAATGTCCTGAAATATTTATTTATTTCATTTAACTTATTAAGTTTTATTTAAAGTTTTTTCATGTAGGTTATATCTATAATAATATAAGCGTATTTTATGTAAGTTATGGTGACCTTATTTATTTATCCGTATTCATGTATCCACAAATTATATTTAATATATTATTTTTAATTATATTTAACATGCAAAGCGGCTGACAATCTGGATGTCGGATCTGGTGTCACTGAAAATCAGTGCTGAGGCGTTATGCCTCAGGTATCCTGAGTGGCATCCTTTTTTGGCGCACGCAACCTCACATATTTTGATGGTTTTATTATTACATATTTTGTTTTACTTAACTTTATTTTTTTTTTCTTATTTTTTAAACTTCATACTTTGTAATGTTTATTATGTACTTGTGAGTTGTGTGTGTTGAAATAAATGATTTCTTATCTTATCTTATCTTATCTTATATTTTTTTAGTGATATTTTTTCCAAAATTTCACCATGTAGCCTCTAAAAATCACTAAATCTAGCGACAAAATCACCAAACTGGCAACACTGTTTCGCCTTTATAATAGTATTAAGATTAAGATGGTATTAGCGAACAAAAAGTATCATAAATCATTAACTCTAACTTAAAAAGAATCTCAAGAAGTGAGGAAGAAAAGACGAGTTTCACACTTGACTGTGATACCTACATTATGAAAAAGTACAGTGCCACAAACTTTACTGACCCGGTGGCAAAAACTGGAACTACGTGCCGCTATTTTGAAACATTTTCACAGACTTTTTATACGGAATATTTTGTATAAATAAAAAGTTACTTATTAATGTTAATTTACACCATTGGCAATGACATTATTTTTACCCTTGCATCCGGGGAAATACAATTTGGCGGCACTAAAATCGACATCAGTGACACCGTCACCGGGTCAGTTAAGTTTGTGGCACTGTAACCAAGAAGCTTATAAGTATCTAATACACACTGTAACAGTCGTTTCTTATGCCTTTTTTGTTCTTCATAATATTATAGCGATGGTTCAAGCTTCAAGTTTCTCAATAGTGCCAATCTCATGGATCTTCTAAATAGCGTCGTTGTACCGTGTACGACTGAGACTGTACAATATGCGCGAATTTTATTTAGTGCTGACCACAGTGCTGACATACGGTCCATACTTTGTCCTGCAAGATATATTCTCGCAGAAATACTATAGTCAGCACCTATATTAATCCTAATTATTGAATCCTATATTGATAAATAACATAAAATACGGTGCATTTATTTGCATGATGACACCATAACATGAACAACAACATAAAATTTTAAATTGCCCGTTTTCGAACTGCCATGTACATTGATGTATCATGTACCTACATGATGCAAATTAATATGTTATCTTTGAAATCATAGACAATCTGTCATTGGAATTGGTAATTACCACAGAGTAAATCTCGGAGAGTAAATTGTCAATTGTGAAATGTCAATGTCACATTATATTCTGACAGCAGTGACAGCTGCCATTTAAATAAATTTGTGGGCACACGTGTGGAATTCAATTTAATGTTTCATTGAGTGTATATTTTAATTGGTAAACATGGGAAAAGCGAAAAAATTAAAACCCTCACAAGTAGGTCAAAACATAGCCCTTGCTGATCAAATAGAAGCGACAAATTCAGTGAAATCGAAGAACAGAATCAAAGAAAAAAATAGACACGATGAGGACGAAGAAGTAAGTAGGTACCTAATGATTATTGTGATAACACAGTAATTACGGTAAAAATTTATTAAAGGGAAAGTTAATTTTAATCAGTTTTTATACTATTATTTTAATTTATAGTTCGTCAACGCAGACTTGTCGAAAAAGATCTTGAAAGCCGCTCGGCGGCAACAGGCTGAATTTGGAACTGGCATTGCTTCATCTTCTACTAAAAATACACTTCCTCTGTCTACAAATGGTAATATTGATACTCAACACAATTCCATAAATTATTTGTATGAAAAATTAACTTCTCTTAAAAAAATATTTTCCTTTAGATTCCAATTCTGACAAAGATGACCAATCAGATCAGGACGATCTTGAACCAGACACATATTACGATAATATTGAAATCAATGAAGAAGATGAGGAGGCAATTAGAATGTTCATGTCAGCGAATCCTGAAAGGACAAGAACATTGGCTGATATTATCAAGGATAAAATAACTGACAAACACACTGAACTCCAAACACAATTCTCAGATGTAGAAACACTCAAGTTACAGAACATAGATCCGAGGTAATAAAAATTTTAGTTAATACAAACAAATTAAATACTTCTTCAAAGAGAATGTTTGAAATATTTAAAAATGTTATTCTTTTAGGATAAAAGCTATGTATCAAGGAGTTAGAGATGTCTTACAGAAGTACAGATCAGGAAAATTGCCAAAAGCATTTAAAATGATCCCTCATTTGCAAAATTGGGAGCAAATTCTATATCTCACTGAACCAACAACTTGGTCTGCGGCTGCTATGTATCAGGTATATCTTAATTTCTTTCAGATAATGAAGTAAAATTAATTTTTCTATGACTAGTTTTTTTTTTCATTTATTTTCTCTATGTAAGTTTTCGAGTATTAAATTAAATTTATATTAAACTAAAACTACAAAACATCTTATTATATTTTTATTGTATAACATTTTTCAGGCTACAAGAATATTTGCATCAAATCTAAAGGAAAAGATGGCCCAAAGGTTTTACAATCTAGTATTGTTGCCAAGAGTGAGAGATGATTTGGCAGAGTACAAGAGATTAAATTTTCATTTATATCAGGCTCTTAGGAAATCCCTCTTCAAACCTGGAGCTTTTATGAAGGGTATTCTATTACCCTTATTGGAAGTAAGTATATATGCTTAAGGTTTTTATTAATTCATATCAATATAAAGTTTTTCAGTTGTAGCATCTTTGCTACGTAGTACTATTATAATATATTCTGATATATGTACTACGTACAGAAGGTTCAGTCCCTAACAAAAGTCAACTTTAGGCATGAATAATAGCTAGCTAGCTATAGCTATAATAGCTCAGGGTTAGTACTCGCCGCCGATTTATCATAGGTACGTGAACACACGTCACGCGACCGACGCAGTGAGCGCGCGGGCGGCGAGTGGCAAGCAACCCGAGCTCGACTGCCAACTCAGTCGACAACGGCGCAAAACATACCTAAACTTCGGAATGAACCCCCCTGGTTATGTGGCTTTTTATGTGAATTTTGTCAGAAAAACACTGATAGATAAAGAATAATATTACAATCATTATTAGGAGATATACTTCATGTTATACATGTATAAGTATGTAATAAAGTATAATACTTTTCTTCCAGGCAGGTGACTGTACTTTACGAGAAGCAATAATTGTTGGCTCAGTGTTGGCTCGAAATTCTGTTCCTGTACTACACTCAAGCGCGGCTATGTTGAAAATAGCTGAAATGGACTACACTGGTGCTAGTTCAATATTCCTAAGAATTCTATTCGATAAGAAGTATGCTTTACCTTATCGGGTGGTTGATTCTGTAGTATTCCACTTCTTAAGGTTAGTTACTTCACTACTTATAGTAGAAGTTCAAATGACCATGATTTTAAAGTATTTCTCTTATTTAATGTATATTTTTATTGTATTTGTTATCTTTCAGATTTAACAATGATCACAGAACATTGCCTGTACTATGGCATCAAGCGTTACTGACATTTGTACAAAGATACAAGGCAGATATATCTACTGAGCAGCGTGATGCTCT
>CAJQZM010032330.1:0-13044 GCA_907164665.1 Colias nastes | reverse complement strand
GGTCAGCCGGACGGCTACCCGCAATGCGGCTACCCGCATAGTGCGTATACGCTCTTAGTTACTTCTAGTGGATTATTTTAATTAACAAAGAATTTTGTTAATATTTAGGCTAATCCCTAATTTCCTATCACAACATTATGCGTCACTTAATTATTATAATTTATAATCGAACAAAATTCATAGGGAAAATATAGTTTCAACGCCTACGCACATCTATTCTTTGTTGCTACGTAGGTAATTAAAACGTATGTATAAATTAGTTTTAACTTAATAATATGAAATTATTTAATAATCACCGTATATTATATTTAAAAAACAAATATTGTGCGGCGGATAGAAATTCTTATCTTAGAATCGGACGGAACTAAATACTGCATATAATAAAATACAATTCGTATTGTTTTACATATGATTCATGAAGCCAACGTTCATTTCATAGCTTCCGATTTAAAGAAAACATTAAATAGCATGGTTATACTGCTACTCTGTCTGTCTAGACGTTTTTTTTACCATTACTTAATTTCTATTAACAAAAATAAAAACAGGAACCCCTTTAAAATTGCATTGTTTATATTACTAAACAATATTACTATGACTGACGTCTGACTCTGTGACTATTTTATACTATTACCTACTAGATATTTTCTATTCGTGTTTGTGATTATCAGTTTCTCAGAAAAATAATCTGATGGTACAATATTGCACAATGTTTTTTGAGCACTTTAAAATGTTATCATTATTTGGATGAATATTAGAATTCAGAGAACGAAAGATAAGAATTTTAGAATTTGCCTTGGAACTCCAGTACTCGAGAAAGAGCTTTCTTTAAGAAGTCTTTAGGTCTTTATCATAAAGTACCACTTAGAGTGATTAACTTTCTTGATCTTCTAGTTTCGAGACGTCATTAATAAACAGGTTAATCTCCCCGTTACACCTCATCAATTATAAAGATTACAACTAGATGGAGTCAGTTCGATTCCTGTTTCGATCAAGATGACATTCCTAAAGTTCTTATCATTGATGCTGCTCGATCGAAATTCTCGACGTAGGTTAAAAATTATGAATTTAAAAACTCTAAACAAATCCAAAATGTGAACATTACAGGATTATGCTAGTAACGAAAACAAAAATTCGGAAATTTGGAAGTCCCCATGATAGCTAAGTAGGTACCTACCTATATTTTTACTGAAAATAGATCAACTCCACAAAAAGCCCCATCACTACATAGTATAAAACAAAGTCGCTTTCTCTGTCCCTATGTCCCTTTGTATGCTTAAATCTTTAAAACTACGCAACGGATTTTGATGCGGTTTTTTTAATAGAGAGTGATTCAAGAGGAAGGTTTTAGTATATAATTTATTAGGTTTTAGACAAAGCGGGCGAAGCCGCGGGCGGTAAGCTAGTAGAACAAAAATGAATCAACAACGTCAACAAACATACACACAGTAAACATACAAAACGCTATGTTTGCACCGGCGATTAAAACTAAGCATTCAAAGAGATTGTATATAAAAAAAATAATCAAATAATTACCTGATTAGTTATGTCGTACACTACAATGGCCGCCTGCGCACCTCTGTAGTACATCGGCGCTAGACTGTGATACCTGCACAATAAAAGATAACAGATTAATATATTGGAAAATTCTAGATTGGTGAATCGTAAGTTTGTTTTATATTGCCAGTTTATGGTTAGAGAAGTTGTGATTATAGTAAGACTTTAATCCTACTAATATTATAAATGCGAAAGTTTGTGAGGGTGTGTGTGTGTGTGTTTGTTACTCTTTCACGCAAATTCTACTGAACCGATTACAATGAAATTAAGCACACATATAGAGGGTAACTTGGATTAACACATAGAATAGGTTTTATCCCGGAAATCCAACGGGAACGGGAACTATAAGGGGTTTTCCTTTGAAAACGCGGGCGAAGCCGCGTATCTAGTATAATATAAATTTAAGCACTGCACAATATTATTTAGCCATAGTAACTAAACAGACAGTAGCCGCACTTTCTGAATATTTTTATTAATAAGACAATGATGTTAGCTTTAAATTTTGCAAAATTGTAAACACTATATTTCTCTGAATGTGTTATGGCGTCTATGACACAACTTCATACTAGCATACTTATTCAAACATATTTCAGTTGCAATAATTTAACTTTACATCCCTGTTAATATATTCTGTTTCCTTTGTAACATTAAGAATAAAGATTGTATACAATACAATACTGATGACACCGGTGCTCACAATTACAGCAAATTGCGTTCTTACGTTATGATTAGCATACCACCACAAAAGATTAAACCCTCCTACTTCTACACAAGGGAATTCCTTTTACTGGTATTTACGAGTATTTAAAATTTTATAACGTTTTTAACCGACTTCATAAGAAGGAGGAGGTTCTCAATTAGGCCGTTTTTTTTTCTCACTTATAAATATCAGTAGGTATGTTCATTTTTAAAGATAAACGGTTCAATTAATGTTGATTCATTTCATGTTGTGTTGTAAGTTGTTTAAAAGCAAAACATTTCATGTGATTATGAGAAGGATTACGATCATTGAATTTATAAGATTGCGCCCTAAAATAATTGCAAAAATGAAGGCATCTTTTAAATCTTTCTTAAAGATAAGATCAAAAAAGCTACTTTTGTATCAGGGCATCGATCCATGAAGGTTCAATGTATTAAGATTGTAACGAAAAAAACATAAAATATAATGGCGCCGATTATGACTGCCTCGAGAATACTTGTTTACATGTGGAAATAACATTATAATAAACAAACGGTTTCAACATTGTTATACACGCTGTGCAAATTTCATTCACCCGCTATTTATAACTAGCACACCCACCCGGCTTCTCTCGAGAATATGTACGTTCAAGAAATAGGTATGTAATACCTATTTCTTGAACGTACATATTCCTAATTATATGTTACATACCTACTAGGTATGTAACATATAATACTATTCAATTTTTTTGGAGAAATTTTCTACGAATCATTAAAATCCTACTATAATAATATTATAAATGCGAAAGTTTGTTACTCGTTCACACATATAGAGGGTAACTTGGATTAACACATAGGATAGGTTTCATCCCGGAAATCCCACGGGAACGGGTTTTGAAAGAAAAACCCGCATAGTTATGCGGGTTTTTCTTTCAAAACGCGGGCGAAGCCGCGGGCGGAAAGCTAGTACTAAAATAAGAAAGGGTTATGATTTCAAAGGTTTGAGTGTTTTGTGATTTTCGATTCTTTTAAAAATTTCATATGTTTCAAACGCTTTATAAGCGTGTTTATCAACAACTTCAATAAACATTCATTCTTACACAACAATAATTTTTAAAATAAACCAAAATAGATCAAACGAAAACATTATGGAAAATTTTGTCTGTATTTTTTAGTTTAATTTATAAAACCTGTTTATCTTATAACTATTTATATTCAGAGCTTAAATGTATCACTCTTTATATCAGCTAATACCGTACTAATTAGTATGTAAATTGTGCCATATTATAGTTATTTTTTACATAAACAAAATGTATACATAATTTAATTCTGTATAAGTAATTATGTAATTATATGGTGTAATATGTTGTTTGAATTAATTAATATTTTAGACATAAACAAGTATTTTATTAAAAACATTACTTACATATAAAATTTTACCTCACTTGTAAGAAAAGTTATTAAAGATTACATACAACTATCACTATAGATTCATTCTTATCGACAAAAACTTGTGTAATTACGTTTTTTAGACCCTTATGAGCCAAAGCTTGAGTGACACAGCATGTACTAACCTCTCCTGCCCCGCCGTGTCCCAAATCTCGAACTTGACGGTGGTATCGTCGAGGCAGAGCGTCTGCGTTAGGAACGCTGCGCCGATCGTGCTCTCCTGGTACTCGTGGAACTGGCCCTTCACGAAGCGCAGCACCAGCGACGACTTGCCCACCGCCGACTCGCCGAGCAGCACCAGCTTGAACTGGCACACCTTCGTCTGCGGCGCGCCGTTCGGCCGCTGCGCACCGCTCCTGTTTGTTGCCATCGCCTGTGGGGAGAAAAAAAAATTGACGTGAGACGTTTCAAATTGGCGCCAATTTTTGTTGATTTTGGCTACTACGCACAGCCTCTGTTTGTTGCCATCGCCTACGATGCGATGGAAGAAAATAGCGTTCGAAATTTGAATTTCACGTTTCGAGTGTGTCTTATATTGGCGCCGAAAAAATAATTATACCCGGCGCGGCCTAAGATGATCCCTATGACAGTTCGTCTTAGTGATTGCTCGTATGATGGATCGTGTCGATACTTTACTATTTTATAGGCAAAGGCGTGGTTTGCATTCAGCCACGTCGGTAAACATGTTTTTACAAATATTATAAAATGAATTTTTAACGTCTATTATGTAAACGAAACGGTAAGTAAAACGAAAGTTTTCCAAAACATAAAAATGCACCTTATCATTTTCTCGTAATTTTTAACCCGTTTAACACAGTGTATATTATTTTATCATGAAAATGGAATCCCCCATTTAATTTTTCTAAAAAACTTATATTATCATAGGTAAGTAAATTAACGCGAACGGTAATTAATTAATTAATTATGCTGCGATCTTCTGTTCCATTCAATAGTGAATGAACTATAGCTTAAGCATGGAAAAAATGTGAACTCGTTTCCATTATCGAAATTTGTTTATCGATACTTTCCGCACTAGTCGATAAATGCCAACGATGTAAGTTTTGAAGGACGTAAACGTAAAGTCAGATTGATATAATTTCTCGTAAATGATAAGAATTGTTATAATTCCAACGGAATATCATTGTAATAGTATAAAGCTACGTAAAAATTAATAAATGCCATTTTTAGACGCCTCCAATACGTTTCTAATTTAATGGTGACGCCATTACAAGTTTGTCTCTTGAGAATAACTGTCAGTGTCATAGGGATCATCTTAGGCCGCGCCGGGTATAGGTAGAAATATTGATTAAATCGAGAAAAAAATATTTAAGTATGAATATAAAAATCTACTCAGATTATGGGAACGAGTACAGACTATATCAAGATAACAAATCTAAGAGCTAGCGCGCACGAGCAACTTTGTCTCCGCAACTATTTTGTCTCTCCCATCAATTGTATGAGGAGTTGCGTCGCTACGTGCGCGCACTTTCATACTAGCCCATGGGTGGAGAGACAAAATAGTTGCGGAGACAAAATAGTTGCGGAGACAAAGTTGCTCGTGCGCGCTAGCTCTAACCAACCAAGTTATGTGAATTTTGTTTTTATACGTCACATCTAAGTTACTGCGTGATGAAAAAATCAAATCATCCTCATTCAAACAAATTAACGACAATAAAAACCGGCCAAGTGCGAGTCGGGCTCGCGCACAAAGGGTTCCGTAGCAGCAAATATAATAAATTACAGTTAAATCAACCTATCTCAAAAACTATAAGAGATACTTTGATCAAACCAAAAATCGTTGAAAGAGTTAATTAGCATGCATCACCTCTATTTTTTTTAGAATTTTATACCCCGTAGTTATAAAAATAGAGGGGGGGGGACATACTTTTTACGACTTTGAGAGCTGATATCTCAAAAACCGTTCACTTTAAGAAAAATGTTTTTTAGAAAACTTTATATCATTTTAAAAGACCTTTCCATTGATACCCCACACGGGTATGTACATCGAAAAAAAAAATTTCATCCCTCAGTTACATGTATGGGGGGCCCCACCCCCAATTCTTTTTTTTACTATTTAGTGTCATATTTTTGTAGCGGTTCATACAACACATATTCCCATCAAATTTCATCACTGTAGTACTTATAGTTTCCGAGTAAATCGGCTGTGACAGACGGACAGACGGACAGACGGACAGACGGACATGACGAAACTATAAGGGTTCCGTTTTTGCCATTTTGGCTACGGAACCCTAAAAAACGTAATCGAAGTTAACTCGACAAAGAATAAAAAAGCCTAGAAAAATACATAAAAATGATTAGCAACGGAAACCGAGATGTAGGTGTATTGTTACAGATTAACGCTTCAATCTTGTAATAAATAGGCCATTTAAAAGCATTAATGCGGATTGACCTTTTTTAAAAAATCTAAATAAACTTTAAACTAGATTTTCTAGTTATATTATCATACTTAAATTATTTTTGTCAGCCCATTACGAATGATTGCCTGAGCCTAAGGCCTTAGCGTTAAACGTACATTTGCTTGAGCGAGAAAACCTACGGGAGGATAACTAGTTTCACATAATTATTTGCCTAACCAGATCCAGTTTAATCCAATATCACTGAATAATCTACACCTCTTTTGACATCAATCTTTTACCGTTAACTACAACACCAAGAAAACCTAATGGAGAAATAGACACTATTTACGATACGAATCCGAGTAAAAAGCGTCAAGGTCGCATAGATTCCGTCACAAGGTGAAGGCTCGTATCGAGATGGTTTCACAATCACTAGGATATTTCTCACTTCTCAGCAGTGACGTAAGGCATCGGCCGAGTACGTAACAGCCGTGGGTAGCCGTTCTTAATAAATTTTATTGGATTAGCCGCTTACGGAGAGACGACGACGCTAGTGTACTTATAAGTAGGCAATGTGGCATCGAAAGATGCACGAACCGGCGCTCATTGAAAGACAATTTCACCAGCAATTCCTTATATTGAAAATCTTCCCTACTTTCAAACATTTTTTTTTTTTTGGGTAATAGAATAATAGTGCTGGTCTATCCCGTATTTTATTCCTCCTTGCTTATAAAAAAATGCGAAAGTAGCTCAGAAATTGCCATGTTCTCTCTCAATGGACTGACATGAATTTGAAAACATATACATAGACTGAAATTTAGGCATTTTGAGTCACGTTATTTTAAGTGACCAAAATAAGGTATGGAAACTTATATCGGGAATGGGTTTCGCGTGATATCGTGGAGTGCACGCGAGTAAAAGTATTTACTAGATACATATATACTATACATATATAAATTTCAATAATTAGTAGATAAGTGTTATTTGTATGTAATGTAAATTAATTATGAAACACATTTCTGGAATTTTAACTTTGTAGGTTCAAATACTATCCATCAACATAATATTATATTTAAAACATAATAAAATGGTCCTAAAACAAGGGAACATTATGCTTAATACCTTGCCCTAGTGCAAGTGAAATAAAATTTAATCACACTATAATTCTATGCTAGCAGAAACAACAAAAACATTCAATGATAAAGCGTGAGTAATCTCTGTCTCAAGTATAAATATGATAAATTGTATTATGATAACTCATGTAAACACAATTATAATATGTATAGTGTATACAGGGTGTCCCACTGTTGGTATACTAAGCTCAAAGTAGGTTATAGTTTTGCATACGCTGAGTACGTAAAAAATACTTAAAAAATTCCAGATGCTTTTTTTTCAAATAGATGAATTCTTAAAACTCTATGTGTACACGCATAACAAGCAACCCGCCCAACTTTGCCACCAGCACGTGAGCTATCGTTTAAGATTATGTTTTCATAGACAAAATGCTCACATAAGAAAAGCATTAAATGCCGGTTGCGCGAAGCTAGAGAAGAAAACATGGATTTTCAGGAAAAATTTAGCAAAAAATTTTTGACGTAATTTTGTTGTTTAAGTATTTTTTACGTGATCAGTGTATGCAAAACTACAAGTCCCTTCGCGCTTAGTATACCAATAGTGGGACACCCTGTATATGCAAATTCTTGACATCTAAAAATTATTATCAAGTATTTATTTATTTATTTATTTATCAATTTAATATACCACACCAAGTAATATTTACAATTATACAAAGGTACATCAAAAGGTAGGTACATAAGGCGGCCTTATCGCTTACTAGCGATCTCTTCCAGACTGCCCAAGGTAAGAGATAAAGAAGAAACGTACATGTTACGCGGGTGGCTGATATAATAAATAAAATAATAATATAGATTATAGAAGATAGAATACATAAAATATATAAATTAATAATAGGAAAGGATAAAATACATAATATTAAGTAGAAGGATATGCTAAATTGGAGAGGTGCTTATATAAAAGAGTTGTAAGGTTTATCTCAGGACCTCATAGCTTCATATCTTCAGAACAGGGTACAGACCGTTGTTGTTAATGGCGAGAAATCTCGCGGTGCGCCGATTAACATTGGTGTTCCGCAGGGATCTATCTTAGGACCGTTTTTGTTCTTAGTGTATATTAATGACCTACCTTATTATTTGCAGGATATGTGTGAAATAGTATTGTTTGCAGATGATACCTCAATAATATTTAATGTGGATAGATATGACACAAATGTTGACGAAGTAAACTCTGCTCTTTTACGCATATCTAATTGGTTTAATGCTAATAATTTATTATTGAATGCAAAAAAAACAAATTGTGTAGAGTTTATCCTTCCAAATGTAAAAAAGGTCAAAAGGGATATCATTTTAAACGGGGAAGTATTATACCCTGTCGAGTCTACTGTTTTTCTTGGTTTGACACTAGATGAGAAGCTACAATGGGGGACCCATGTTGCAACCACCGCTGCTAAGCTCAGCTCAGCTGCATATGCAGTTCGAAGAATAAGGCATCTCACCGATGAAGATACGGCTAGATTGGTTTATTTTAGCTACTTTCATAGCATTATGTCCTATGGAATTCTGCTATGGGGCAGGGCTGCAGATATAGAAACTATATTTATATTACAGAAAAGAGCCATACGCTCTATTAATAATTTACGTGCTCGGGACTCACTAAGAGATCTCTTTAAGAATATTGGTATCCTCACTGTACCATCACAGTATATATTTAATAATGTTTTACATGTACACAAAAACGCGGACTTACACACAAAAGTAGGAGATAGACACTGTTATGGCACAAGGAATAGAAATAAAATTGAAATGCCATTTTATAGGTTAGCTAAAGTTAAAAATTCATTTATGGGCCAAGGTATACGTTTTTACAATAGAATTCCTCATAGTATTAAAGAGTTTAGTAGTGTTAAATTTAAAACTTATTTAAAAAATGTATTAGTTCAGAGAGCCTACTACAGCATTAAGGAATATATGGAAGATGAAAATTCATGGAGGGTTGTCGCGTAAGAATAACAGGACAGTTCTTTGGCATATTATGATAATATATAATATTATGTAGTTAGATGTAAGTAACATGTAATGTAAAATTATATTGTATATGGACATGACTTTAAAAGAGCAACTATGGAGTTTCTTGCCGGTTCTTCTCCATAGATACTGCTTTCCGAATCGGTGGTAAATTTAAATTTAAAGAATGTAATGACGATTCAAAAGTGCTTCTGGAAGAAGTCTAATTGAATAAATAAATGTTTGAGTTTGAGTTTGAGTTTGAGTTTAAAAGATTTTATAGAGGAAGCTCGTCTAACATCCACAGGCAGAGAATTCCACAGTCTGATAGCGGTTACAACAAATGAGTTACCAAGGAAGGAAGTATGGTGAGAAGGAAAGCTAAGGAGAAGGTTATCGGCGGAACGAAGAGTGTAGGAACCTGAATCTAAGAATTTAAATTGATTTTTAAGATAGGAAGGAGAATTGGGATTAAAGAGGATGGAATATAACAACTTCAATGCATTTGCATTCCGGCGAAGTCTAATAGGAAGCCACTTGAGTTTTTTGCGAAACTGGGAAACGTGATCGTATTTGCGTAATCCGTAAACAAAACGAATGCAGAAATTTTGGAGACGCTCAAGTGTATTCAATTGCTCTTCGCTAAGATCAGTGGTACAGGCGTCAGCGTAGTCAAGGAGTGGAAGGAGAAGGGATTTGGCTAACGTAATTTTGGTAGAAATCGGTAAGAAATGCCGTAAACGTCTCAAGGAACTTGCCGCAGCGTAAAGTTTACGACTTGTTTCCTTTATGTGGTACGACCAAGACATGGTCGTGTCAAAGTGAACCCCTAGATTTTTGACATTATTTTTAAATTCGATTATGGAGCCATCTATATAAACTTTAGGGATGTATGCCCAGTCAATGCGCGAAATTAAATGGGAGCTACCAATTACAATAACTTGACTCTTGCTAGGGTTAATTTTTAGACCATACCTACGACTCCAAGTCGAAATTCTTTCCAAATCGGTATTAGTAGTTAAGAGTGCAGAAGATAAGTTCTCAAGGGTTGACTGGGAATATATCTGGAGATCGTCAGCATACATGTGATAGAGAGAAGATAGATTCTTGGTTATTGAATTTATAAATATAGCAAATAGGAGAGGGGACAAAACGCCACCTTGCGGAACACCTGCGACAACATCACACGAGGACGATGATTCCTCCTCCAATAATACATGCTGTCGGCGACCGTGCAAGTAACTATGAAACCAATCAACCACTGTAGGAGATATGTTAATAGAATGGAGCAGTTGTAACAGTATGTCGAAATCGACGGTGTTAAAGGCGTTACTAAAATCCAGGAGAGTAAGTACTGTCAACTGCTTCTTTTCCATTCCATTACGTATGTCGTCCGTGACTTTAACAAGTGCAGTAGTCGTACTATGACCTGGACGGAAACCGGATTGGAATGGACTGAGGATATTATTTTTATAAAGAAAGGAACTAAGCTGTTGGTGAATAAGGCGTTCAAGGATTTTGGAGAGGAAAGGCAGAATGGAAATTGGACGGAAATCTGAAAAGGAAGCTGGATTAGTTTTCTTCGGGAGAGGAATAATTTTAGCATCTTTCCAAATGTCAGGAAATATGCTGGAAGAGATGGAAACGTTCAGGATGTGGGTTATGACGGGGGCGATTATGTCAAGGATGGGGACGATCATATTACGACTAACTGAGTCACTACCGACGGCGTTGGATGAAATGGACAGGATATTCTTCTTAACACCACTAACAGTGAATTGATTAAAAAAGAACGGTGGGTGAGTAGGAGTTGCAGTTGATGAAAGATATTGGAGCGTTGATCTTTTTTGATCAGGACAGAGATGGGAAGATGATGCAAAATGCTTATTAAGCAATTCAATATTAATATTAGGTGGTATATTGTTTGATTGGGATTTACCAACTCCTAATGTCTTTAAAAATTTCCATATTTTACATGTGTCGCCGTTCTCGACGGAATTATGGATATGGCGTCTTTGTGCATCTCTACACAATGTATTGCAACGATTCCGGATATTTCTGTACTTCTCCCGTGCAAAATCGGTTTTAGCGGCTTTGAGCTTGGCTTTAGCATTGTTCTTTTTATTCAATAATGTTTTTAATTCTGGAGTAAGCCAGGTGCAAGTAAGCAAGTATCAAAGTATCTACATATCAACTATCTAATGGCTGGTTCACACTTTGATTAGTGCGAGTGCAGGTGATTAGTGCAGGTGTTTAGTAACTACGTGTGGACAGCGACTGTTTAGTGCAAGTGTTTAGTAGGCTGTGTAGTAAAGTGAATAGAAGCGTGTTCTATTTTTTTGCGAGTGGACTGCGAGTAGCCACGTCCCGCGCGCCCTCCCTTCCCCCTCACTCGCAGTGTGCCTGCCTAAACACGTCTGGACACGAGTGTTTAGTGTTTAGTGTTTAGCGTAGTGTGTAGCGTCGCGAATTGCACCATTGACCTGCACTCCCACTAATCACCTGCACTCGCAGTTGAATTGGACACTAC
Organism: Colias nastes; assembly: GCA_907164665.1. NCBI lineage: Eukaryota > Metazoa > Arthropoda > Insecta > Lepidoptera > Pieridae > Colias > Colias nastes. Next base: position 1,396 of record CAJQZM010032330.1, on the reverse strand, counting down.
TCGCACTACACACCTGCACTCGCACTAATCACCTGCACTCACACTAATCAAAGTGTGAACCAGCCATTTGTCTAACAATTGATTCATGTTAAATATTATAACATAGAAGACACTAAAACCATCCAGTAAATGTAATAAAAGTCCATACAAACTATGTTTAAATGAATGAAATCTGTGGCTATTTATGTTATGTCAACAAATATAATTAAGAAAATTTTGTAATAGACAGAAACCTGATTTTAATAGACATGGTGATTAAAAATAACTTAGTCAACTTTTACTTTGAAATAACAATTATGTACCCGCATAATGTAGATAACAAACCTGTCCCTATAAAAGTCAATTTATCTCGAAAATCAATTACATGACTACACCAAAAGTATGGTAATGGTGTTAGCATATTAATCTTCTAAAGTTCTATAAACAAACAAACAAACAAAAACAAGTTCTATAACATTTAAATTAGTTTGGAAAATATTAACCTCACTACGAAAATGTGAAATTTTTATTTGACCTACACCTTGATTTATGTTTTATTCTTATACACTAGTAAGTTTTATCTCATATCAGTACATACAAAAGATAAGTTTAGAATATGGCTAACTTAGCTATGTACATAATATATGATTTTTAAAATATATAGATATTTAAAAAGTAAATACTTTTTGCTTTACAACAGATACATATTAGTATTTGCAGTTTTCTATTGTAACATATTTATTTTTAGCTTCATAGAACCATACGCTATCCACACATAAACCAATTAGAAAACTAAGTATACGCAAGGTGATAAATTACATCTGAAAACTCATTTTTCACAAAGTAAAATGGTGCAAATGTTAGATTTCTCATATTGTTGTTAAGAATTTGTAAATAATAAATTATTCATGAATGCTATAGTTTACATTCATCTTATTCAATAGAACTTTCATTTCACTATCATCTGCATTCATGCGTAGCATTGTGAATCAATGGCAGAATAATTAACATGCTTATATATATAATTTTAATAACTATCTTGTTATTTTTAATAGAACCAAGAGAAATGTTAGTCTTACTACCACTTTATCTACACTAATATTATAAAGTTGAAGAGTTTGTTTGTTTGTATGCGATAATCTCGGGAACTACCGGTCCGATTTGAAATATTCATTATGCGGGTAAAACCGCGGAACACAGCTAGTAAAAAATATATTTAGACATTAAATAGCTGTTATATTTATATTTCATTAATCTTGTGCTTGTTTTACAAATTATACGTGGAAATGTTATAAATGAATACACCTAAAATGATACTACTCTCAAGAATTTAGTGTTATTATATTCAAATTAAAAATATCAGTTGATGCTGAAAGTTGAAACAAGTTCTCAGATAGTTTTAAACTAATGAAATAAG
>CAJQZM010032329.1:0-12967 GCA_907164665.1 Colias nastes | reverse complement strand
TTTTTTTTAAATAAAGCCGATATATCGAAATATCGATATTTTTTTCGATATATCGAACTCCGATATTGATATATTTTAAAATATCGATATATCGAAAATACGATATTTTATAAAATATCAACAGTCCTATTCTGCTGTACAGCAAGCCTTTTCACGATCGAGCATGCACGATGCAGGACCGCTTGCACGACGTTCGCGGTGGTGGGGGTGCTCGCTGGACGAAAAATTGGTCGTTCACATCCAGCAACATATTAATAATAATTATACTTTGTCCATTATATTATTTGCTTTTTGACAGCTTCACGCCTATGAAGGATTGTATTGTCTATGTTAAAATGTCATACAAATAATTATTGTACTTCATGGACAGGCCCCGCCCACTTAGTGATGTCTACACAAATTATTCAATGATGGGTCGATAGATTATAATAATCGATAGAAATACTCTGTAAAATATATCTGATACAGAAAAACTCTTCTATTATGTTATATAATTTAAACGTAAAGACAACCAAATTGTAAGATAGAAACCAATAAATAATAAAATATTAGTTTAGTTTAGTTTTAACATAAAATGCATAGATATGTGGTCTTATTATTACATATCTTATTAGAACGTTTACGTTGTAATTATTATTTACGTACCTGATTCAATTTATGATAATATTTTGAATTTATAATTGAAATGGTATCACAATCGATAATCTTTTGAACATCACTTCTGCAGGTATCACCCGTCGAGCTGTCAAAAAGCAATTCAGTGGACAGACCACAGGGACAGACTATATTGACGTACGTCAATACTATTCACTGTCGTTTTGCGTCGTGTGTGGCGTCGTGCATCGTGTATGACCTTGGCGGGACGTACGTCCAAATGGACCGTGAATAAGGCGCTTTATGCTCTGTAATTGGTATTTGGTAAACAGCCTGTGGGCTGTGTACATGTGTATACTCTGTTGTCTATGCGCTTAGACGTCATTGTTTTATTTTTAATTTTTAATTTTACTTATTCCTCTATGAATTTTACCAAGGGGCAAGCCCAAGGGCCCATCATCTGTATTCTGTGCCCATCATAAATTATTCGCCATATTGTTTTTGTAGTGAGCTGATAACGATAGTGTATCGTGAAAAATATTATTGCTTTGTTTTTTTTATTTGCATTTCCATAAATGTGAATTCATTTTTGAATATGTTTTCATAAAATAATTAAATATGGGTGTAAATGACAGTGGTTATGCAGTAATTTATTTTTAACAGTGCATCAAGATGGGTCGACGGTGGATTGTTTTCATTTCGTTTTGTTTATTGCATTACGTTTGTTGTTCTGAACGGCATTTTCAAATATGCCAGAATAACACGAAGATACGTAGCTGTACTCCACAGGTATGTAATGATTTGCAATAATTACCTACCCAGGTATAACTAACGACGGTATTGATTTATTGATTTTGTCGTCAACCTTGAACTGCATTTATACATACCTATAGCAAAGACATGAACTCCCTTTTTTCAGTAGCTATTAACTATTACGTTATTCAGATTTCTTCACTTTGGTCTTTGAAGGCTAACGAAAATCCATGTTTGGTTGTAAACTTTGTGACTGTTGCAACAGCGAGCCGTAAAAACAAATTATAAATTATAATACTCGTCATCGATATAAATAATTCAGATTTCAGATCTTATCAAAACAGATATTAATGTCGGCAATTCATAGTATCCAACAGACAATAGACTTTTTTAAACTGGGTTCATTTACATGGTTTTAGGAGACTTTTCGAAACTGTGTATTTCGTCGTTTCCCAACAATAATGAATAGGTATTAGTGAATACGATTTACATATTATACGTTGGAATTTGTATCCTAACTAGTTGGACAAAATAAAAACCAAAAATAATATTCTTTACAATAAACTAAGTATATTATTATTATAGTATATTATTATTATAATTATAATATTTCATAAAACTACAAATGTCAAAATTCAGTGACTATAATTTAGATAAGCCATCACTACCAGATCTATTTAAGCATTAAGAAACTACTTACATAAAAAAACATCTGGGTTTAACAAATTTGTTATAGAATGCAAGATATGAGAAAAAAATAACTAATTTACTTCTAGAACTAATCCATCAGCTTAGTTATCCACCCTTTATATTCACTAAACTATGGAAATTACCTGAAATTCAATTTCAATTACAACCTTGAACTTTCTAAATATACAGACATTTGATAATAGAGACCTTGATTGTCTAGCCAAAGATGTATAGGTTTGATTATGAAACATTTATTTAGATAAAAAATCACCATATTATATAAGAAATATGTATTTATAGATTCTGGGAGAAAAATATTCCGACGATGACACCTGCAAGGTTCAATACATACCGCCAAACAGCTCTGACTGTGTAGATTACTTTGGGCCGATAGAAAATAATTCCCACATAGGAGGAGTGAGCCTGCGCCCATACATACTTCCTGTAGTACAGAGCAATGACACTCTGTATCTACCACTTAATTACACTGTGCTCAATATTACGTTCAGTAATATAAAATGGAAAAGTAAGTTTTTTCTTTATTGTAAGCTTTATAAGTGTTATAAAACTGAAGAGTTTGGTTCACTTTGAGGAATGGTTGTCAGATAGTCTAAGAAGAATATGCTAATTTAATACATACCTAAATGTTATTGATTTTTTATTCATGTCAGTATAATGAAGTAAAGAATTAAACTTGTTAATAACTGTAACATAAAGTGCATTAAAATATCTATATTTATAACTAGCTGTGCTCCGCGGTTTTACCCGCAGAGCTTCGCCCCTGTTGGTATAAACGAGATGATATATAGCCTATAGCCTTCCTCGATATATGGGCTATCTAACACCGAAACAATTTTTCAAATCAGACCAGTTGTTTCCGAGATTAGCGCGTTCAAACAAACAAACTCTTCAGCTTTATAATATTAGTATAGACTATAGATGGTATTCAAATTGTTTTAAATTTTACATGTGTAACACTTATTTGTATTATCACATTGTGTTTATAAATTTCTATCCTGTTATTTAAATCTGGGAGCTTATCACTCTCTGTTATTCCTAAATACATCTTCAGCAGATAACACTGCTATAAGGAAAATAATAGAATAATTGGCTGTTGTATTTATCGCCATTTGTGGTGTATAATATAAATAAATAGACTTTGATTTGTATACAATACACATATGTGACATAATATAGGTACTAAGATGATATTTAGTGCTGCTTCATTTCTTGCTGTATTTCTTATTTTTGATAGATTTAGAATTTAAGATTTGAAACTTGATGTTGTAGAATTTATATTTGAATTACTTATACTAACAAACAATCACGGAAAGAAAACAAGCCTATCGAAACAGTTTGATGATATGTGACAATAATTATTATAGTTATTACAATGATTATCCATTTTACTAAAAAAACGTCTCATCATTGTAGCAATGAAGTTTCGCTTCCAAAAATACAAGAGCAACGAGAGCCACTGCAGGAACATAGTTATATCCAACGATGTGACGATTAACGATCAATCGGTGTTGTACTACGACTGTTACTGGTCAGCTACTGATAGCAGTTATAATGGCCAGAGTCATATACTCGACTTTGAGGCTACAGACGACGTGGTGGTGAACAGGGGCAGATATTACTTCAATATACCGTCTTCGCAAATGCTTAGTAAGTATGGAAGTTGAAACTATAAAATATTAAAATACACGTTAAAATGGTTTGTAAGAGAAATGAAACACATTCTAAATTTGGGAATAAAATTTTAATTGATTTTAAAACATGAATATATCATGTTATTTAACTCAACCTTTCGAACACTTCAAAGCAATCGTGGTCACAGGGGGGACTGTTCAAATGCGTTAAAAAATCTATTATTGCTAAATGTATAATATTTGCGAAAGCGAAACAAGAAAATACATTCTAAATTATTTTTATACTTAAGCCACTTTTGAACGATTCCAGGTCCAACAATAACCGAAAAGGATTGGAAACCATTTGTCTACATAGAGATATTAACAAGCACAATGAAATTACACATAATGCCTCCACCTTCCCAACTCAACATAACTTCCTACCAAATACAAGTCATGAAAGAGTGTGACAATAAGAGTCAATGCAATGAACTGATTAAAACGGCCATAATAAATGTGAGGAACGGGTCACAAGAAGTGACCTATAGTTATAGCCTCTTAAATCCGCCTGGGTCGTACTATTTCATTGTGACGCCACAGCATAAGAATTGTAAGAGCCAGTCTTGTCAATCGGTGGAAAGTCCGAGGATTACGATAAGTAAGTATTTTATATATCATCTTTTCTCTTAGATTATAAAATTCTCCTGTCACAATGTTAGTTACCATACTGCTCCGTAATGGCTGGACTGATTCTCATGTAATTTTGTATGCCTCTTGGGTCCTCAGAATCGGCCAACATCTATTTATCATACCGCTAAGTGATAGGCATAAGGCAATTTTTACTAAAAATACATTGTTGTTACATTGTATTTATCAGTATGTACGCAATTCTGCCAGATTTGGGACTAACCACAGTTATACAGGAAATGTTTTAGTAAATATCCATATGTTTCCTGAATTACATTGTTAAGAACATGCCAAATGTAATTTAATTATTTGGAAGTTGGATTTTCTATTACTTTTTTATTGTATTAATCTATAATAAAAAGTGCAAGACCCACAATACCAACAAGACATGCTTATGTCATTGACATTACGTATGTTATAATTATGTACATGTTCAGTACATTATTCACATAAATACCATATTTGTATAATCATAATATGCAAGATAGTATATTAGTCATGCATATAATATTGTATCATTATGCATTCCTGATATGTATATTCTTCAATAATAATTGGCATATCTAATGATATATTGATAATAAGTACTTAAATCGTATCTTCCACTAGTGATAGATAAAATATTACAATAAAGAAAGAGAATCCTATGATTTCCCGAAGTATTGAATAGAAATATAGGAATCTGTCATGAATTTTGTCAAATTGTATCTGTGTTTCTGTGAAATATTGCATATGGTTGTATAAGTTGAAATCAGAAATTCACTTTTACTGTTAAAGGTTGAAAGTAAAGTTAATTGACATCAGAAATATTTTAGCTGTAGAGAGACGACCATACATAATATATAATAATAATAATCTTCTATATATTATATAAAAATGAAACCCGTTTCTCGTTGTCACGGCATCACGCGTGAACGGGTGGACCGATTTCGATAATTCTTTTTTTATTATATTCCTTGAAGTACGAGGATGGTTCTTATGTAGAGAACACGTAAATATGTACCACGGGCGAAGCCGGGGCGGACCGCTAGTATATTTTTAGTAAGCTAGTATATTTTAATATATTTTTAGTAAGAGTTTACTAAAAAATATAGTAAGTATTATCCATTTCGTAACATTCTTTGAGATTGTACCCCATTTATACAGATTTTAAAGAACTTTGTAACACATTATTTATTGCGCTCCATATCTTTCAGAGAGTGAAGTGCAAACAATGAACATTTGTATAGCCAGTATCACGGCTCTGATACTCGCTACACTTTTCGTGTACTACCTCGTGTTGAAAGTTATAAGGCGCTACTGGTGTAAGGAATATGTGCAAGGTAAATAATTTTATTTTGAATTGTTATGTGTGAGTGTATGTTTATTTTTGGACGAAAAAGATTAGGATAATGATGAAAGATAAAGATTAGTTCTAATCATTCTTGATAAAAGCATTAAATCACTGCAAACATATTATGTAATAACTAAATAGAAATCGTTGATTGAAGATTGAAAATTGATGAAGTTTCTGTTGAAAAGTTAAAAAAAAAAAGACGTGTGGCACTCGGGGACTGCCGCGGTAAAGCTATTGCATAGCATGCCTTCAAGCCATACCTCCGTGCCCGTCGGAGTGGGGAGCGTGAGGTATTTTTCGTTACGGAATTTCTGGATTCGGTTCCCGCGCTCAAGGCCCGCGATAGAAGCTATGCAATAGCTTAATATATGAATAATTGAATAATAGTACACTCAAATCAACAATAAAAAAATTAAAATGTATTATGTCACCCTTTCAGAAATCCCACCACCAACGAAAGTGCTGATAATCTACCCAATGGCGAACAGACTGCACGCAGAATGCGTCGCTTCCTTCGTTGCCTACCTCCGAGCTGAGTACGGCTTCGATATCCTCTACGATGGTGATATAGCAACCACTTCCCACGGAGACCCATATGTGTGGGCCGAGGAATCCTTCAGACTGGCTTCACATGTTGTCTACATCGTGGGCCCCGCTGAAGACACAAACCTCTACAACAATATATACGACAAGCCAATCATAACGGCACACAAAGACGTGGATACCCTACTGCTATCTCTGCTCCGAGCGTCCAAAACAACAAGACATAAGAAAGATGTAATGAATGTCTTCTTTGAACATTCAGACGGAGAGATTCCAATTGAAACTAGACATGATAAAGTATTCTTCCTCCTCAAGGATTGGCAGAAGTTCATCGCTTACTTGTCCAGGAATTTACTGCCGAAGAAACAGATTTTAAGGACGGAGAAGGGAAAATGTTTTATGGACGACTTGTCGAGAGCTAAGAAACTGCTGAGCAATGGACGCGACCTTGTTATTAAATTTGATAAGAATTGCTTCGAGAAGAAAGCTGTGCTGTGTTGAAATGTGATTGTGGTCTAGTGGTGTCCAAGGTTTTGAGATTTATTTTGTGGGTTTCAAGATTGTCTCGATTTTGAAGGCATCAACGGAATGTTGATGAAATTATGTGTATTGCAGATTTTTTTGGAGAAAATTAATAAAATAGACATTTTTTTCCATGCAATATGTACTTTGTGGGATAGACAGTGATTTTGGTGGGTAAGTTGCAGTAATTTCAACCAAATATTTAAAGGATTATTTCTTAAATATTCATAATATTCTAGTTATTTTGCAAAAATATGGTTATTAAAGGGTAGGGTAAGAAAAGCTGAATTAATATCTATATATTTGGACGTGATTTTCATTACAAATTAAAGATGGCATTAAAATTAAAAATGTTTGATAATATTTTTCGTTTATAGCGTTGAAAAGCGCAATATCTCATTATAAATTAAGATTATTAATGTCTTTCTTGTTGTTTGAAATTAGTTTTAAATATTTACTTGCAGTTTGTTACAAACATTCTTAACACTTTCTATAAAGATGCAATATAAATTTTGTACATAGTTCAACATTGAAAATTTCTATATTTGTTTGTATGTTGTATAAATAACAAGAATTATATTTATAAAAGCACTGTTATAGTATTTGTGGATGGTACTTTGGTAAATTATGCAACTATTTTAGACAAGTCTAAAACATAACCTTGTCTGGCATAACTCAAAATGAGTCGAAAAATATAAATTTTTAGATCATTTTGTGTATTTGCTTTAAAACTGAAAATATGGCGCCGCTAAAAACTGTGCAACTTTATGATCTTATATTTAAGCATGTATCTATGTAATAATTTTTATTTTCATATCTATAAACTTGAGAATAGCTCAACTTTGAAATTTGAATATTCGTCATTTCAATTTAAAAGCTAAAACTCAAGAAAAGCTATTTCTAGTACTTATGTATTTAAGTGTAAACCAAAGTACCGTTCGCAAATATATCTCCAAGCGCGCACTGTAAGGACGTATTGTTACTTTTTTGTCGTCCATTACGCGATGTGCTTCAAACGAAATTAATATAAATATATGTGTATATTTTGGTGGTTATTTATAAATGTTATCAGTGTATCGCACCCAGTAACTGAGTGTAGTCGCATCGTACGGAAAATAAGAACTCTTGTGAGTCTCATAAAGCTTTGAATAAGAAGGCATTTATTTGTTAAAATATTATGTTGTGGGTCGGGTTTGTGTGATAAAACAAAATATTATATCTTTTCTTTAAAATCTATTATGATATCTTTCACGTATTTCTTGTGCTTACTCTGTTTCATTTCGATATTTGATTTCTTTTCCATTTTCCAACATCTTATCGCATGCCTTATTTTTTTTTCTGGACAAATACAAGAGCTCTATTTTGACTATATTTTTCCCCATGATGCGACTAATCTACTTAATAAAGAACAAATTCTATTGTATATATTTTTTCCTTAGTTGTGTAGAATTAATTTCTTGTTTACAATTTAATACTACTCAAAGACGTTACGCTAAAATTGTTTTTAATTATTAATAATTAATAAGGTTTAAATTTTATTGAGTGTACCTTAAATTTCCAAAACCTCCGACGCCAGTACCTTGATCTCTGTATAAGATTGGAAAATGTTATGCGGTTCGTTCGTTGTGCCATAGATTCACTTCGATTTATTAAAATAAAATTAAAAAGTCTGGGAGCGTGCTATGACATATTTTTTTTTTATTAACATTTTGAATAGCCGATTTTGACGTTAGAATAATATGGATTATGGACGTTTCAAGAATGTTTGTGTCTATCGGTACTCTATAGTCTATGTTTCAATAGCATTGTAATTCCGAAATGTTAACAATGAGTTTGGACTTAAAAATGGCAAATGATTTTATATGCTCAATTGTTTTTGAATGCGATTTATATAGAATGTCGGAAAATGTGTGGAATATTAATTTGTTTATTCAGCGTATGTTTGATATTGAATAGAAATTATATGTCATAGTACGAAGCCAGTTATAAAAATGTGTTTATTAATTGGATTCTCTAAAATGTGATGTTAAATGTTTCTGTACTGTTATGAATATGAATCGTATTTTGATGTACTTCCCAATAAGCCCCTTGTTCTCAAAACCAACTGTTAATGTACGTGTTCTCTTGTTATACAGGATTTTTAAGCTCAATATATTATACTTGTGATGTATTTTTGTAATAAAGATTATTAAAATATACTTGTTTTTTATTTATTTTCTCAAAAAGTAAATTTAATTGAACAATGAAAAAATCTGATTGAAAAAGGATCGGTTTTGTTGAAACAGGTGTATTTCCGATTTTGAATTATGTATGTTAATATGATGTACAATTAATAAAAAACGTGGGTTTTCACACTTCTGACCAAAATTCTAATGCAGTAGATTAATGGTTGAACGCAATCAAAGTAAAAAGTAGTAGATAGGTAATACTAAAACAACATTCAATCTTCAAAAACGGCATACTAATCTCATTTTGTAGTCTAATCATGTGTACAATTAGACGTGAGATGGCATGATTCCACTTACGTGAGCGAAAAAAGACGACTGAGGTAAAATTTTGCCAGTAAGCCACATTTCGATATGCCACTCCCGGAGTGTTAATGACCTATCTACACCTTCCAATGCGTCGTATGGTTTACTTATATTAGTTGGTACTTGGTATAAACAAAAGTGAACAATCTGTAAAAATGAAACTACATCTTCACGTCAAGAATCATTGGTTTAATTATCACCCATAGACTATTCTACACACATTTAATATCATTATCACTAATTATAACATTGGGAAGAATACAACATGGTATTTACAATACAGGGTGTCCCGCTATTGGTATACTAAGCGCGAAGGGACTTGTAGTTTTGCATACACTGATCACGTAAAAAATACTTAAACAACAAAATTACGTCAAAAATTTATTGCTAAATTTTTCCTGAAAATCCATGTTTTCTTCTCTAGCTTCACGCAGCTGGCATATACCGCTTCTCTAATTTGAGCATTTTGTCTATGAAAACATAATCTTAAACGATAGCTCACGTGCTGGTGGCAAAGATGGCCGGGTTGCTTGTTATGGGTGTACACATAGAGTTTTATGAATTCATCTATTTGAAAAAAAATGCATCTGGAATTTTATAAGTATTTTTTACGTACTCAGCGTATGCAAAACTATAACCTCCTTTGAGCTTAGTATACCAACAGTGGGACACCCTGTATAGTTCACAACAAAATGGCTAGAAAATTATTCATGGAAGCAAGATATGATATTCTAATTTTCTAACAGTTTCTATATTCAGTCATTTTAGGAAATTATTTAAATGCAATTTCTAAAAAAGAAGTAAAAGAAAAACAATTATTCTCTTAGAATATTTTGTCTGGTAAGATTTTTGTCAATAATTCTTGTAAATGTAAAATTAATATCACTGGCACTTAAACTGAAAATTAATATGTATAGATTAAATATAGAAACCATACATTAATTGTAACCACACAAACCACATAAATTCTTTATTATTAATTACATCAATTGAATACATGCTTATATTATACCGGTTCCAATAATCTAATCTAATATGTTAAGCTTAGATTAAGGATTGGTCTCCGCGCGCGCGCTACGACTAGATACCGCCCCACCTAAAAACAATAGCTCTGTGAGTGCGGCAACTCATTTCTGTAGTGTGTGTTAGGCAATTTGTAAAGACGCTAGTGTGTGTGAAGAATTGGGCTGCCAGCTACATAAATTTTACCTCATAAATGGGAAATCTGGCATCTTGAAAAGAAGTTTGAAAAATATTTTTTTTCATCCTGACCTGGCCGGGAATCGAACCCATGAACATGCGACTCAAATCCACTTGCGACGCTACTATACTATAGTCACAAAGGTTGTTTAAAAGTAAAAAAGCGGAAATAAAAAAAAAAACATATTATATGAGTCAGTTAAACATGGTTAAACAGAAATAAATTATTGTTATTATACTTTTTTATACATGTGTTAGTAATAGTATTGAAAAAAAATTGGTTGTTTGTAAAGTAGGTTTACGATCGAGATGTTTACGTGATAACGTCTTATTGGTGGCAGCGCTCGAGATGAGACGGGAGATCGGTCCGTCTCTCTCTCGTTATACCTGCGATCGCGCTCGTGAGGTTTTGGTGTGACACAAGTTTCTGAACATGTCACCCGACTAAAACGATTTTAAAAACGTTATCACGTTAAAAAAAGTTCAAAATTATTGCTAAAAGATTTCCTCAACCACGTGTATTTTTTTGGATATGCAGTACGGCAACACTGAATGGCGTCGTATTTTCGTAGAAAAAATTTTCGAAGTAAAGGAGAAATTTCGAATAATACGATACTTAGTGATGGTACGTGATCCCAGTGTCTTTTTTATTTTTTGTTGTATTATTTTTAAATAGTTTTATGACACAAATAGGCATTTTACTTCAGATTTTGTTCAAAATCTTTATAAACTATCGGTTCACCCTCTCCACACAATGCTTGTGACACGACTGGCTTGGGTACGCCGAATTCGGCGTACTATTAGTTGCCGCATTTTTCAAGTACGCCGGCGGTATCTAGTCGTAGCGCGCGCGCGGAGACCAATCCATAATCTAAGATGTTAAGTATAGGTACTAATACACCCATCTTCATCCAATAATAATTACCCCTTGTAATGACCTAATATATTAGGAACTAAGTTAAAACAAAGTGGGATTTACGAGCCATAATGTTTAAATTATAATTAGGTTTAAGAATCCTTTATATTTTTTTAGACTCGTTTTTTGTACATCGCAGCTGGCCTAATACGAAATTTAATATTAAAGTCTATAACCAAATAAACGACGACAAACGAAATTTTTAATGTATTCAACAATTTTCTTGATTTATTTAGTAAATTATACTAAAAAACACCATAACAAAAATCTTAACATTAAGCAAAGAACCTATACATGAAATAAAAATAAAAAACAATTAGACTCACTCCTTACCCCTTACATATAATTTTATACACATTTAATATTAATTATAATTATAAATGGAAAGAGATATTATTTTTATATTAACCTGGCCTTAATTTATAATATGTCGATTTACCTAAAGCTAGGTATTCACTGATGTTCCTGGCCTTTGATTAATATAATTTATTAATATTATTATGGCTATTGTAAAACCTTACATATATTTATTCATACATGGATACATCACAGAAAATTATTTTTAATTATTTAATATTTAAAATGCAATATTCTAATATGTACGCTGGTAAAAATAGATTTAAAATCATGTCTTTTTATGTTGAGCCTGATGTTTGATAATTTTATCTAAAAGTTACCTTGAGCATTTTACGTTTATTTAAAGGACATTTTTACAAAAATAAACTTTTTTATAAATGAATGGAAAAAATGACGAAATGGCCAAAGTTAATACATATTAAGAAGAAACATTTGTGTCTTAAATGTTATATAAAAATATAATTCGTGTTTTTTTGACGATATAATATATTGATAGGAATACCAGCATGGATTTTTATACATAAAAATAATATATTTGTTACGATGAGGTATTATTGAAGATATATAATTTATTTAAATAGGTAAGGTTAAAATTGTGCGCGTACATATTAGAGGTAAAATATACAATACATAGATTTCATATTTGGCAAGCACTTGATGATAATCTTAGCGTTTATACATTTCAAGTTCTTTACGAAAGCAAGACAGCATTATTGTAATGCACACTTATTTATCACACAAACAGCAATATGAGAGAATATATGTTATATTTTTAGACGAACATTAAACAGTAATGTTTAATTACACACATAAGCGCCTGAGACTTTGGCAAATTATCCATGCTGAAAATTTTAAAAGCATCATTTTTCGGCACGGTTTATACCGACACCAATTTAAATTTTGAATGCATCATTTCTCTACACATATTACACCACATAGAAGTTACAATATTAAGTTTCACCACACTGTTAGTGTCTTGTTACTGATTCAGTAAAAGTGCAATATTGTCACACACACTACAGTTTGTTTCGGTTTAACCTTATAGCGGCTAGGCTATGTCGTTTTCTTCACGTACTGAAAAAGAGAAATTATGATGATATATATTATTAAAATATAGAAAGAGAAAGTTAATGTTCAAGTAATTGGCGAACATAGATTATGTACAAGGCGTGAATAGGTTGATAACTCGACTTGTATGAATTATTTT